>JAPMOB010241870.1:0-19371 GCA_029875015.1 Lepomis gibbosus
AGCAGTCACTAAAGATGGAAAGAACTGTGAGTGCTTAGGCAAACTTACTGTAAGAATAAGTGTTTAGCGGACAATTGGTAATGATAAATCTAACAGTTTTATCTGGTATTTAGCGAGAGCAGCAAACAGGCTACCAACACACAAGCACCGGAAACAGAAATGAGTCAACACGCTTACCGCAGTACGTCAGCACGTCCTCAGTACGTTTCAGCTCTGTCAAGCTCCAGGGCATCCGGATCCTGAACTACATCGACAACTGGCTACACACCTCGCAGGTGTGGAATTGGCAGCTGAGTGTAAACGAACATCCTTGTTGATACTAATAAAGGAAGAAAAATTTACACACGTCACCCTAGATCCTTTCCATTTCACTCGGCCATGACCTGTACCCCCTTTACCCCCCAATATTACAGATCTGCATGATTCACATGCATCACATTTTCAGGTCGGAAAATCCGGAAAAATCACATCCCTGAACAAAGTAAACCTGGGAAACAACATGATTTTCTGGCCAAAATTAGCTTCCCTGAAGTATCTGGGACATTGTATTGACGAGGATGACCTACACCCCGCTGAAGAAAAAGTTGCAGCCATCACAAATGCACCAGAGCCGATAAACGTCACAGAACTTAAGTCTTTCTTAGGTCTTCCTAATTACTACATCTGTATTCTGGAAAATCGGTTTTGGGTTTGGTGAGGAACGGCCTGTGGCTTTTGCATCAATATCAACAATTGAGGTTGAAAGAAAGCATGCCCAAATTGAAAAAGAGGCACTCATCTTTGGAGTTCCACAAATATCTGTAAGGAAGGAAATTGACACTCAGAGATCATAAGCCACTGTTGACCATTCTGCTGACAAAATCAGCTGTTCTAAAACCTGGTAGCACTCAGGATGCAAGGCTGGACTCTCATTCTCACTGCATACAACTATGAATTTGAATAGAAAATCAGCTGATCATGCCAACGCTGATGGGTTGCCTCGCTTGCCATAAGACTTGAAAGATAACACAGCAGAAGAGGGAAGTGCGCTACTTCTCCCATGTGGCTCAGCTACTTGAGTGTACAAAAGACATTGAGAAAGCTACAACATGAATGGATGGCCTAGTTTTGTGCAGGTCGAAGCGCTGAGGCCTTACATCATACACAGATAGGAGTTGTCAGCAGAACATGGCTGCATTCTCTCGGGACAATGAGTCATAAGCCCCCCAGTTTATCGACAGACCTTTATCATGAGCATCCAGGTATCTGCTGAATGAAGACTCCCGCCTGCAGCTACCTCTGGTGGTCATGCTGCGATGGCGACATTCAAGAACATGTGCAAAGTTGTTCTTTCTGCCAAGCTATACGGAAAATCCCAGCTGTAGCACAGCAACACACTCGGAGATGGTCAGAAAGAGTGTGGCAGAGGATTTTGCTGAAAAAGACAAGCAGTAGTTTTTTGTGGTCATAGGCGTGCGGGAAGGGGGGGTGTAGAGGGTGCTGCAGCACAGGGCAGTGTGCAAATGGCTGCATAATGCGCAACTATTGTTACTATATGACAATATAAAATGCAGCAGGTTTCTCTGATTCAGAGGACGCTCTGGTTCATATTCCAGCCTAATAATTTGACATCAGGTGCTTTTTGCACTGTTTTGTCACAATTATAGGAAATATGGTGGTGTGATGCGCGGATCAGCTCTTACAATAGGCTATCTGAATTCTTTTTTTTTAACACACAGTTTTAGTTATATATATATATATAGATATATATCATTTTTTTTAACACAAACACATATGCTTTGATTAATTTACGCTTTAATTCTTTAATGAAATGTATGGGGTTGATTGTTGTTATGTTGTATGTATGATGCTTTGGCAATATTGTTTCACAGTCATGCCAATAAAGCTAACTGAACTGAACTGAATTGAATTCATCATGTACACACCAGCTCCCAACCCACCTAATCATTTTCCCCCACCTCTGCCTTATAACTTTTCAGGTAGTTTCTTTATTGTGTTGATGTTAGGACTGTTTTCTTTAATCATTAAAGAGGCTGCTGTCAGTCATTTTAAATGTTTCCACAGGCGCAGTAATGTCACAACAATTGACACAAACTTGACAGGACAGACAGAGCAAACTCTCCATAGGAAACAGAATTCAACTTTTAGCTTCTAATATAATTTACACACGTTAATGGAGCTCAGGGCTGATCAAGAGGACAGCTGCTTTACTCCAAACAGTTTGATTGATCTCTGAGGAGATTCAGATTCAAGATGCTGTGCTACAGCTTTGATTGTATGAACGTGGAGGAGAGCTGGAATCAGATAATCTGCCGCAACTAGTGTCTAAGAAGTGTACCCAATTCCTGGAGAGAAATTGTATCAAGCACACTGCAATACCAGCATACCACCCTGCAATAAATGGGGCATGTGCAGCATCCTCAAACAGAAGGTGGAGGAGTGCAAGGTCTCAAACATCCACCAGGTCCATGATGTCGTCATGGAGGAATGGAAGAGGACTCCAGTGGCAACCTGTGAAGCTCTGGTGAACTCCATGACCAAGAGGGTTAAAGCAGTGCTGGAAAATAATGGTGGCCACATGAAATGTTGACACTTTGGGTTCAATTTGGACATTTTCACTTAGGGGTGTACTCTTGTTGCTAGCAGTTTAAACACATGTGATGTGTTATTTTGAGGGGCCAGCAAATTTACAATGTTATACAAGCTGTGCACTCACTACTTTACACTGTAGCAAAGTGTCATTTCTTCAGTGTTGTCACATGAAAAGATATAAAATGTGAGGGGTGTACTCACTTTTGTGAGAGACTGTATGTTCTTTTTATAAACCCCTCATTGAGGAATATACAGTTGTGGTCAAAATTATTGGTTTACACAAAGTTTGATGCATCAGTGTTTGTAGATATTTTTGAGATGTTACTATAGCACACTGAAGTATAAGTACAAGCATTTCACGCAAGTGTCAAAGACCTTTGTTGACAATTACATTAAGTTTATGCAAAGAGTCTATATTTGCAGTGTGGACCCCTGCAATTCGCCCTGGCATGCTGTCAATTAACTTCTGGGCCACATCCTGAGATTTTTTCCAGAAAACATTTTGTCACCAAGCTGTTCTTGGATGGCTGGGAGACCTTGAGCTTGTAGGATGTTTTGGTACCTGTCTTTATTCATGACTGTGTTCTTCGACAAAATTGTGAGTGAGCCCACTCCCTTGGCTGAGAAGCAACCCCACACATGAATGGCCTCAGGATGCTTTACTGTTGGCATGACATATGCCCCAAACAATCAGAAAGGGGATTCATCAGAGAAAATAACTTTGCCCCAGTCCTCAGCAGTCCAATCCCTGTACCTGTAACAGAATATTGGTCTATCCCTGATGTTTTTCCTGGAGAGAAGTGGTTTCGTTGCTTCCCTTCTTGACACCAGGCCACCCAAAAGTCTTTGTCTCACTGTGCGAGCAGATGCACTCACACCTGCCGGCTGCCATTCCTGAACAAGCTCTGCCCTTTTTGTGCCCCAGCTGAATCAACTTTAGGAGGCGGTCCTGTCGCTTACTAGGCTTTCTTGGTCGCCCTGAAGCCTTCTTCACAACAATCAAACCTCTCTCCTTTAAGTTCTTGATGATCCGATAAATAGTTGATTGAGGTGCAATCTTACTAACAGCAATATCCTTGCCTGTGAAGACCTTTTTGTGCAAAGCAATGATGTCGGAATGTGTTTCCTTGCAGGTAACTACGGTTAACAAGAGAAAAACCACTAATTTCCAGCACCACCCTCCTTTTAAAGCTTCCAGTCTGTTCCACCCTGCGTTCTCCAGCAATCTCATGGACACGGAGAAGTGTTAACGAGAGAATCACACGTGTTAATGAGGGAATCACAGACATGATGTCAGCTGGTCGTTTTGTGGCAGGGCTAAAATCCAGTGGAAATGCTTTTTCGGGATTAAGTTCATTTTCATGGCAAAGAGGGACTTCGCAATGATTTGCAATTCATCTGATCACTCTTCGTAACATTCTGGAGTATGTGCTAATTTCCAACATAAATACTGATGCAGGAGACTTTAAAAATTGGTGTCATTCTCAAAACTATTGACTACAACTGTAAATATTAAACCGATTTTTAACAAAATAAGCCAAACCTGACTTCATTTTGTATTAACAAAAAGCAGCTGTACAATAACTTCTTAAAATCTAGCGCAAAACAGAAAATATCAAATTAAAGAATAAGTAGACACACAATTAATGCCAATTTCAGTACTCTGCTACGGATACTTTTCAGTCAGTACCTAAAACGTATTAGTTTGTTTGATACCCAGCCCTTGTTGTAAGGTCCTATGGACATAAAATCACTACAACCTGTGCATAAATTGTAAAAAGAAAGAAATATTTTTTTTCCTGTCAGACATTAAAAAAAGACATTGGCACAGAATGTAGTCTGGGGTTTTGCATAACACATGCATGACACAATTTAATCAAGTTTCATGAGTCTGCAAACTGACCTTCATACTGCACAGAAAACAACACTTCAGTGTAAAATAAAATAATCACCCCCACTGATAGTTACATGTGTCGGCATAAGAATGTTTAATATTTCATATTGTCAGAAGCCAAAACTTTGAACATAAAGGTGAAAGAAGTACATTTCACTGAATGCACTTACAGAACTATATCACTGGGCTGCATTGATCTAAAATTAGATTATAATGGGGACCAGACCACAGAGCAGGTATATTGGATATAAGAAATACAGGTAGATAAAGGAATGCGTGTGTGTGTGTGTGATGCTGTCAGCCTAGTAGCACAGTGAAACCTCAGTTCCTGAATCCGGTTAAATATAGCAGGGTTCTTCAGAGATACAAAAATATTCTTCACAGTATTTTTTTTCCATCACATCCATGCATGTCATTGTACATCATCCATGACACATGTCAAATGGCACTTTAAAAAAAAAAGAACATTATTTTATTGACATGGTAGGTATAAGGATAAGAGTAAAAGTCAAGGATCAGACTCGCGGAATGTCTGTTGTCGGAGTGTGTGGGTTGCTGCGTTTTTGAAGAAAAAGCTCCTACTCTATGATGAGTTTAATCTTTTTTTGGGCTGCATTTGAGTTCTTTGATGAAGTGTTTGCACAATACCACAAATTCACCAGAGACTTACAGAACTAAATCCAGGCAGATGGAGGAAAACTTCAAATTATTTTGAAATTCTATAATTCAAAATGCCCACTCCCCCAACCCTAAACACACACACACAATTTTCCCTTTTTATTCATAAGCAGACACAAAACAAAACAAAAGTAAAAACAAATCGTCTGGCACTGTGAACACTTGCATCTGTCAAACCATAAAACAATAGAACAGAGAAAATAAACGACACAGTTTTGTCAACAGCCAACGTCTTCACAGAGTCAGCACAGTCAGGAGTCCCACGCTGACTCGCAGCAGTACGGTAGTAGTATTAGTACCCAATGCTTGATTGAAGGAAGTAAGTTAAGCAAGACTGTACCGTCCATGTTTGACTCAGTGTCTCCAGGAGACCATTCTCAAGTGTGATTGTTAACCAACCTATAAAGTGCTTTCAAAAGAATAATCTCATCGTAATCATCCTCATCTATTCAATAAATCAGTATGTCAGTTAGGGCAATTTTATGAGTAGGAAAGAAAAGCGAGTAAAGAATTAAAAAGGTCTGTTCAGGCACGAGCAGAGAGCTTCTCTCTTTCTCCTCCTCTGTTCCTTCTCTCCACAGCTTTTCTTTTCCTTTTTCCTTCCTTTTGGATTTTTTTTTTTACTTCTTGAAAGGTGTCAGTCTGCCAATGTTGTGCCAGAAGGTAGAGGTTTTGCGCTTGGGCTCAGCCAGCATGAAGACCTGCTGCTGGGGCAAAGCAGTGGGGAGAGAGGGGTGCTTCTGTCGCAGGAGAAAGTCGTAGTAGGGTCTGGTCACCGCTGAGGAGATAAAAACTAAATATCATTACTTTGTAACATTCTTGTGCGATATCATAAAAATGAGAGAAGCTGACAAGAATCATGCACTGATTATATTTTCCAGGTTGATATTTATTAAGTGAGTAATCCATCATGAACAGTAAAAGCAGTGAAAACACTGATCACAGAAACAAATGTTTTATTGTGCATTCTATTTAGCTACTCTCTCCAATCAAAGAACAGAGATTGGAACACTGATATTTATTTTTAAAGGAGGTCTCTGTCTTGAGAGTGTGTGTAAAAGACTATTATTATTATTATTATTATAGAGAATTTGAGTACCAGTAAAACATTCAGTGTGATTGAGATGCTTGAATAATACAGGTCCTGCTGACAGAGGATTTCAATGGAAAGTGTTGCTTTGGTACATTTCTCAGAATAGAATTTAATTTCTGACCTGAGATTTGTTACGCGGATGACACACAGTTCTACATACCAATTACACCTGACAGCACCCACTCTGCAAAATATATTAAACTGTCTGAAAGATCAAAGGCTGGATGAGGAGGAACTTCCTTCAACTTAATGAAAACAAAACTGAGGTAATTCTATTTGGCCCTCCAAGCTCTGTCACTAACTTAAGCAATTCGCTTTTTCGCCTGACTGCAAACCTGCACAATGTAATTAAAAGTCTATGTGTTTTAATGGATATTTTAACAAACAAATCAGTAGTTTGTGAAGGGCAGTTTTTTTCAGCTTAGAACCATAGCCAAATTAAAGCCATTTTTATCCAATAGAGCCCTGGAAACAGTTATACATGCGCTTAGAAACTCACGACTGGACTACTGTAATTCCCGGTATATGGAATTCAAAAATTGAATAATGAATTCCAAAGTAGTGTATTGTGCACTTTTGATTTAAATGTGCCATATAAACAAAAGTGCAATAACATGTGGTTTGTAAACACTTAAATAAGGTGCTTTTTACCCGCAGTATTCCATTTACAAAGTAGCAATAAAATATTTCTTGTAAATCTCAACTTTTAAACATTAATGTGATCAAATCAAATATTAAACCAAAGCTATCTGCCACTGCCAGTGAATTACCTTTTATCTAGCTTGTTAAAACAATTTACCATCAGAGTCCAGGTTTCTTGGCATTTTTTTCTGAGCAGGTATCAGCAGAAACATTTTTCTTTTATCAAGGAGCAGCAGAAACAGTCTATGTTCAGTAGTATGTGTTCCTGTTACAGTGAGGTGAAGTGGTCGAGCACGAGGTGTACTGGGTGCGTTCCCAGTGAAACTGTCGCAGCCGTGCTCACCTTGTGCACACGGCTGCCTGCTGCCAAAGTTGAATTGTCTTTAACTTTTTGTACGCAAATGTATGCATATAAGTGGAGCACAGAGACCGTATTTAGCAGTGCAGTTAGGGGTACATTTTACCTTTTGCGGGTGCCTTGAGTATTACACGGTTTCTTTTTGTCTTATTTGTGCCAGTTTAGCAGCAGCAAAAAGCATGCAAGCCTTTTGTGTATTCGCCCCTGATACTTCTGCATGATTTATAAGGTATTTATTCCTTGACAAAAGGAAATAAAGCTTATGAACATTGTAAAAGGCTGTAAAATCTACACTGATACAAACATTACACTAAGACTCAGTTACAGTTGCTTAGTGCCTACTGGCAAGTACACAAGTTCATGAAATCCAATTAATTGACCTTATTTGAACCCTTGAGTGCATACCTTTGGGTTTCCCAGCTGGATGGCTTTTGCAGGCATTCAGCATGGCCTGTTTCTTCTGGACCTCTGTGAGAGAAAAGCCTTAGAAGAGAAAAGTAACGGTATTACTATAAAGCTTTCTCAGTTAACAGAGTTTCATGAGGAAAACTTAAAACAAATTTTGTTACTAGATACCAGAAATGGTTTCACACTATGTTACTGACCAACAAGTGTTGGTAACATTTCAAGGAACACACAAATGTGCCATCAAAGCCAGTCTAAAAATGCTTGTCCAACCGCCCGTCCAACCTTCGCGGCCCTGGGCAACTTTAGAGGCAGCTGCGAAAACACCTAACAGTGGGATGAGAGGCTCCTTTGAGCCAGGAGCAGCGGATTATTGCATATGGCATTAGGAGAAGGTAATTGTGCATAGCACTGAGGTAAAGTAAGGTAGGCCCCCAAAGAAAATCTTGCCTAGGGCCCAATGTTGTCTTGAGCCAAGCCAGAGATCACATGATCATTTAAGTGAGACACTGCAGGAGATGTTTCGGTACAATGCAAATGGAAAAACGTATAGTATCTCACAAAACATTCGTCACATTTGTGCAAATATTTCATTAGATCTTTTCATGTGACAACACTGAAGAAATGACACTTTACTACAAAGTGAGTGTACAGCTTATTTAACAGTGTAAATTTGCTGTCGCCTCAAAAGAACACATCACAAACACTATGCTACTAGTCTGAAAGAAGACATGTTTAGGAAGCAAAGTAGCCCAAAATCTCAAAATTGACCACTGCATGATAAAATAATGTTTTTGCCTGCGTTGTCTCGCCTTAATGGGTTGTAAAGATTTTAAGTTAGATTTTCAACCCTTCATCACTGTGAGCTCTACCACAGATGTCTACACTGTGCATTTATCTGACCTGTCTCGCGGTCATGCTGGACATGAATCCTCTCATCAGCAAAGGCCCGGAACCATCGCTGTTTCTGCTCTGGCTTCTTGGCACACAGGAGGTGGATTTCGTCACCAGCCAGCGACCGCAGCTTCAGGGCATTCTTCACACTGATATTGAAGTCCTTCTCTTTGCCATCCTCCACGTCTATCACCTCCATGTGGTCCATGTCCACCCGACCCTTGTAGTATAGCATGTCCCGGCGCAAGAGGTCCTGGAATGATAATTTAATTCAGGCCAGTTCCGCCAAGTATGCTTTAGAAGAGTACAAGAATGAAGTAATCAGCAGTACCAGCAAAACATGGCTGACTGATAAATGGTGTGCTTCATGCCACTGGTATGAACAAATAGAAGAATACTGTTGTGAGTTAACTCTAGAACATTCCATATTTTAAACAATTTTTCAGTCATTAGAAAATCAACATTCTTCATCATACATTTTCTGTAAGGCAAGATGTTAGACTGGGATACATTGCGCTGTAGTGGGTCATTGTGGCTGCCATTCAAACTAAGTAATATAGAAAAGCAAACATGCATAACTTATTTATGACTCAAGGTTGATGCACAGACTAGGTAAGATATGAAAAGCTCTGGAGTCAGAGACCAGCTCTGGCATGTTTTTTTAATGTGCTACCTAAACAGATATCTAATGATCATGTTTCAGCTGTAAAGCATGTCCTGGTAAGGTCTAATTCAAATCTGTACAGGTATCTCAATACAAACAACTCTGTGAAGATTCTCAGCCATTCAGGTCATAATTATCCAAGGTGGGTTAAAACCAAGGGCGACTGGACTTGGTTGCGGTTGCTTGAAGATGTTTTGGCTCTCATCCAAGAAGCTCCTTCAGTTCTGACTGACTGGCAGCGAGTCTCAGCTCATTATCAAAATGATGGATAGCATTTGGATCGTTAGTGCCAAGGCAACCTGAAGCACCCTAAACCAAGTCCAACTGCGCATTTTAACCCATCTTGGTCAAAGGTCCAATCCCCAATCTAAAGCCTAAGCCCTGAACCCTCACCACATGGCTTAAGTCCGAGAGGCTGCAAATGCCTAAAATGGCATAATGGGACAGCACCACACTTTGCAACATATCACATAGAGTGAGTCACGTTACCTTGACTAAGCCAAAACAATTATGGGTTTCTAAGTTGACATTTTTTACTTACTTCATCGCAGAGGGACTTAACACAACCAATTTTTTTTTCTGTCTTATACTGGGTCTTTATGTAGGCCTTCATTTCAACCTGTCTGAAACAAGCTGTAGATGCTCGTGTCTCTTTAAGGTCCTCCCTCTCAAAGCCCACTGTCTTCTGATTGGCCAAGACCAGAAGCATGTTACCAGGCTATTGTTGTCGCTGGGTGGTACAAACAGACTGAGCGTTGCTGTGCTGTTGCTGTGCGGTGTAAAAGACCATATATGGAACACTGGCTCCATCGAGCTCCGTTTGTTGTAGAACAGAGCCGTTGGTAGAAAAATGTGAGTGAGTGAGTATTCAGAACAGGAGTAAATCTGGGCTTTTTCCTCACAGGGATTTCTTTTAAATACTTTAACCTCATTATTTGAGGCTTCGGCCATGCTTAACATGAACATCCAACATTGTATCATTGTGGATAAGTCATAAAATGTGGAAATGTCACAACCCTATGGTGCGGACTTACAGAAAGTGTGTAATTAGTGCTCAAGATGGCTGTAAGAGAGCCCTCATGTATTTGGTGATTTGACAGTGGGACAGCCCTAAGCCCTCACGGACTCACCGGGCACGTGCCTCAGAGTCTGTGAGTCTGTGAGAGTGGAGATTGGGATTCAGCCAATTAAAAGAAGTTTTGCACTACATGCCACTTGAGTGCTGCTACTAACTAAGAGATTTTAGGACACCACTTTCTGCCTTGGAAACTGTCATTATTTTTCTCTTTATTGGCTTAAATGTTTACATGAAAATTTATGTAACTGTTTAGCAGATTTTGATGTCATCGAAAATGTAATTATTACATAAACTTAGAAATCAGCTACTATTGCGCATTATGAAAGGTTTTTATCAGTAGTTTGATGAGCCCATTAGAATTCTACTCTAGGATTCTAGGACTACAGTTTTTGTAATAATAATAATAATAATAATAATAATAATAATTTATAATAATATATTTGTTAATATAATAAAAACAATTCAAACATATAGAAAGTGGCCAACAGGATTAAAAGTCTGCAGAATTTTAACAAAAAAAATGAACAAACCAACCAAAAGCTAAGAACATCAGAATGTGCCATTACTATTAACTTGCCATCCACAGTTCAAAATCATTTTCCCCCTCCCTTTTGGGATTTTTCTCAGACACTCTTTTCAGCATAAAACTGTGAAAAAAACAGTGTGAAATGCTGAGGTACCTTTTTGCAGTACACCATCTGATGATCAAAGAGGAAAAACATTCTCTGTTGACTCTTAGTCTGAGGCAGGGACAGCTTGGTCAGCTCCCCTGAAAAGATGAGATCAGAGCTCCTGTTGAGGATGTCTTCACCCTGCACAGATCGGAACACACACACACAATGCAGCAGTTACTTGCTACCCAGAACTGAACAGCATGAAATGAGAGACCCTTTTAGAACAAAGAGGCTTCTTGCCACACCTCCCAGTCCTCTATCGAGCTCTGCCACTGGGCGATCTTGTCGATGTTCTCAAGACGACGTTTCCTCTCGTTGATCAGCCTGGCCACATTTTTCATGGCGTTTAAGGCCGCCTCCACATCTTTGTAGTCCCTAAAGATTAGACAGTGACATGCAGTTGGGGTTTAAAGCTGAAGCTTGAAGGATTGTCTTGTGATTTTTTATATCTTTCTTATAGTAAAGAAATTCTATAAAAATACCAAAGTGAACAATGAATGTATCATGTTAACAATTATCTTTGTATCCAAAGCCTGATATATTCCTCTGTGCCATAGAGCTCCATTGTCACCACCTGAATCTCAGAGAGTTCTCTGTAATTATTTGGTGGCTGGGTATCTTAGGATTGGTACTCCTTGTACCTCTCTGTTAATTAGTGTCCTCTAAGGTTTTGTCCTTGGGCTAATGCTGTTTGGCTTTTTCTTGCTTCCTCTCAGGCAGATGAGTCATTTTAAAGGTTTCTCCTACCATTATTATGCAGACGATAATTACCATTGTTATGCAGACGATATGCAATTACACATCGAGTTTAAGTCTCACAATGTTTCAACACTCTGTTTTAGCTGGTTGTGTGCTTTTAATCTGTCTCTTATGGTGCTATATAAACAAATTATTATTGTAATATTACCACCATGAGCACACATTGCAATTTATTTTCTGCTGCCACAAATAGAACATCAAATGTGGACCAATCCACCTTTGAAAATGGTCCATACTTCCTCCTGTTATACTAACTTTTGTGTCAGCTAACGATGGAAGAATGCCACAGACTGGATAGGCAAGTCAAAAAAAGAAAATTTTGTGACTATTAAGAGTCTTTTTAATTTGTTTGTTCTGAGACAATACAAAATAACACCTGCTCCATGCATTAATGACTTCCTTGACACTTCTTTCAAACCATCCATCTTCTCTGTCAAAAATTTGCAACAGGGGGTCCTCAAACGAGTGTCCTTTGTTCTTCAGATGTAAGTAAACAGCTGAGGATTGACCTGATGAGTTGGCCCTTATGTGTTGAGCAATGCATTTGTTTGTGTAGTGGTTATTTAGTTCTTCTCCCTGGATCTTGTAGCTGTTTTCACAAAGGTCCCTTTAGGGTATCCACAGGCAGTAACTGCCTCATTCACATGGTTTTGTTCTTCTTCTTATGCTTGGGCACTGGTTAGTATGTTCTCAGCTCAGTGGTGCATGATTCTGATGACTCCTAGCTTGTGCTCCAGTGGGTGGTGGGATTTGAAAAGTAGGTATTGGTCTGTGTGTGGGTTTCCTGTGTACTCCAATGTGCAGACTCCTGTCCTCTTCATAGTGTACGGCACAGTCGAGGAAGGCCAAACTGTTGTTGTGGACATCTTCTCGCGTGAACTTCCCTAAACTTGGGATTTTAATTTTGACCCATGTGCCGTTCACATACCTGTACCAGTGCCTCTGTGCTGTTCCTCTGAAGGAGTTTAGGGCTTTGCTCCTCCATTGTACTGGAAATAAGTGGTGTTTAGACAGAGGTCCAGTAGTTTACAGATCTGGCCAGGGCTGAGGTTAGAGATTAATTTATTGGTTAATTTCTTATCTTAAAAAAAAAGTCCCCGGAGCAGACAATGATCCATGAAACAGCCATTTTAATAAACAATTTTTGCTGTAATAATTTCGACATGGTCCGAAAGATTATGGATATCTTCAATAAAAAAATAAAAAGTTGCACCAGTGGATCCCCAGTCCTTCCCTGTGTGAACACATAATTAGTTTCCACTTACCTGTGCTGTGGGTTGGTGTATTTGAGCAGCTCAGCCAGTTGCAGTGGGTACTTGCAGATCTTCTGAACTGGGGTGAGCAGGAAACCGTCCAAGGAAATGTCGATCATCTTCTGGAGCAGTCGGCACGCCTCGAAGAAGAACACGTATTTGTTGACCTTCATGACCTTGGAGAGCTGGATGCAGGCATTAGGGTGGTTGTTGCAATACTCCGAATAGATCTGGAAATCTGTTTGCTACACATAAAAGACAACAAGAGAATGAGTTAGAAGCAAGACAAGTGTAAGAGTAGACCCTTTATTTTTCACTAATTATATCAGTATTGATAGATCCATTGATAGGCTTTTGATTGACTTTTGTGACTCAGATTACATGTTCAAGGAAGCAACAGCCGATCTCGCTGAGATGGGGCTGCTCCTTGTTGAATTTCTTCTCCAGGCCTTTCAGGAACTTCTTCTGGAATCGGTAGATGTCTTCAATATTGCCAAAGATTGTACGAAGTTGCTCTTCTGTGAACATGTCTGTCCTCTTGCGGCACTGTTTGATGTAACCCTGGAAGTTTAAAAAGGAGTTTTAAACATCCATCACATACAATTCCGGTACATATATTATACAATAATACACACAGGACATATAATGCATAGTAGAATGTTGTTGGCGGGCATAATCTGCTTTCTTAAGGAAGGAACGAGACAGTGTTTAAAACCTCACCCATTTGTAGGGTGTTGAGAGTGAGTTTAAAATCTAGGTCAAACCTATTGACCCACACTAGATCGTCAAGCATTGTCTGCCAAACCCTCTCTTAGTTGTTTAGGATGTTTGTTAGACAGTAATCTGGGGCTGAGTGTCTATCAAAAGTGACCAAGAGAACCAGCTTTGTAGCCACATAAGCTAATATAATGGATAAGTAGAACTAAGTTTGAGACCTGACAGCCAATCAGGAAAGAATAATTCCCATGGTCATGGTAAATAGATGGATTTATTGGGGCTAGTGTATAAATGATGATCTAATCCAGACCTCACAGATGTCTTTCAGGTGCTTGATGTAGTCTCTCTCAGTGCTCATGATCTCATTGATGACGTTGGTCCTCATCTGCTCTTTGCAGGGTAAACCAGGTCCTAGCAACAGGCCCAGACCTGCCCCAACCTCCTCGCCAGCCTGAGCCTCCTCCAGGTGCGCCAGATACTCCTCCATGGGCTCATCCTGGTTCACACGCAACTGAGGAGGATGCAGGTGACTGTTAAAACCCGTGGAAGAATTCAGATTTTTCCCTAACAATTACCTCTGCAACTAACTCTGCAATTAACTCTTAATTTCAATTCTCTCTTGAGAAATGCAATTCCAATTTTGTTACTGCTTCTAGTTTACAGTTGTTTGTTTAATGAGAGGAGCATGTGCACAAACATTCAAATAAGCCAACCTTCTGTCAAAACATTTGTTAAATCTTTTTTTCTTACTTGTAGATTCTTGTGCAAGAACATGGCACACTTATTATAACTTATGTTTTAATGACGATCCACTTAAAAAATAACAGAGCCCTCTTTCAGTATTGCAGCACCTGCAGTCATTAATAAAATGAAAATTTCTGTTTCTTCCAGGAGCCTGGACAGAGTTTGTCTCACCCGCACAAAGCTGGCTGGGAACCAGCCCTCGCTGTCCATAATGCGACCCCACCACCATTCCTTGTTACTGGCGTCCACTACTTCGATGACATCACCGGCCTTGAATCCCAGCTCTTGGTCGTCCATTGTGACATGGTCCCAGAGGGCCTCGGCAAACACCACGCTGCCATCACTGATCAGCTGCAAAGGAAGCACCACATAAGGGACATAGGTCAGGGCCTGATTTATAACCGTTGCATGTGCACAAAAAAGGGCACTTTCTAAGCATAAATTTGGACTCACAGTCACCTCCTCAAAATACCACACAGACTGCTGTGCCTCCTCCAAATGCCAAAGCAGACATATGCATATGACCAATTATGGATTTATGGCTCAGCTGAAATGGATTGTTTTGCTACCACTCTGGACTCTGCACCTGAACATGTACAATCAATGGAAAGCATGACATCTGCATTCAAAGACTTAAAGCCTTCTCCCAAATCAGCACCAGACATTGATCTACCTTTTGGAGACAAAAGGCAAACACATGCAGTATTGACTTCTGAGATGCGGTGAAGTCCTGAAGTCAAGTACATTAGTTTGAGTAAATGTACCTAGTTGCTTTTCACATCTGGATACAGACACATCATCTAGGCCAGATTTGAAGCAAAACCACATCCTAAATTCTTAATATTATTTTCTTGTGATGATTCAGCTGAGATTCTTAAGACACCCAACATCCTTTAGTTTATTTTATCACTGCAGAAACAGGTGTAGTGTAGGCATATGCTTTGCCTTATGGAACATTTACTCATTGAGCTACAATAACATACAGTATTCTGTAATAGTGAGTACACCCTTCACATGTAAATATTTAATTTTATCTTTTCATGTTCACTGAAGAAATGACACTTTGTTACAGTGTAAAGTAGTGAGTGTACAGCTTGTATAACTGTGTAAATTTGCTGTCCCCTCAAAATAACACATCACACAGCCATTAATGTCTAAACCACTTTCAACAAAAATGAGTACACCACTAAGTGAAAATGTCCAAATTTAATGACATCATCCGGTCATCCTATCCAACATTCAACTCTGATGTACAATATATTGAAAGCAATTTTCTTGTTCCCACAATTGGCTGTTGTACTTTGGCTGCACAACAAGGTGATACTGATACAATGCTCTAGCATACAATCATACTAAACAAGCCGCACTTAATTCCTTTCTTAATTCCTTGCTCCATGTGTTCATCTAGGTTGCACACGGTAACAGGAATTGATAAAAAGGGGAATAAATAAAATAATTATTCACAATGGTTTGCATCAGACATTATCTCACACAAATTAGTGAACAGACATGTGAGATGTCATTTAACCAGAAGAAAAGATAAACCAAAATCTTAACAGTAGTAAGATTTCAGCGGAGCATAAAATAGGTTATCCAAAGCAATGATGAAAACAGGTTTTAAAAAAAAAGCAATTTTAAACTATTGAAATTGAGCCTGAGATGCTCTGAAAGAAAGTGTGACAATGTTGTAAAGAGATCTTCATCTCTCTGTTAGAATGGCATTGCAAAAATGCCATTCTAACTATCTAGGTTGTATCTGGTGTTCTAACACAAACTGTCCTCTGTCCACCTTCTACACATGTCAATCTGCGCGTAGCTGGGGAGGGTTTAATAACGCCCAAAGATCCAAAAAGTCTGCCTCGCCTGAGGATGGTTCGTAAACTACAACAAGGTTGAGAAGAGACTGCTTGTGGGGTTTGTGGTGGGAAAATGTGTCATACAGCTCACCCATCTGAAGAGGAAGCAATATTGGAAACAACAAGAATATAAAAATAAACAACTTTAAAAAAACAAAATCAGAGAAATAATATCAATAAAATAACACCTTAAAAACTAAAGCAGGGGTCGGCAAATAAGTCTGCCGTCGGGCCAAATTTTTTTCAAGCCGTTATATGATGGGCTGGACCAAAGTCAAATTATTTCAAATCATGTACATTGAGCTCAGTCAGTACTGGGTGGGACTCCCGTTGGTTGTAAGATGGATTTAAACTTACTGCGGGTATTTTTTTTTATCCCTTGTTAAACAAATTAATTATAAGGAAACTTTTGCACATGCTCACAATAAAGCATGTGCTGCAGTGTGTTCTGATGGGTCCAGTAGTTCTGTGTTTGCAGTTTTATTTCTGTTAAGTTTAATTCAAAGATTGGCTCAGGTGAGAGGGGACAACTCAGACCCTATGACCCTTTTTGGGGTGGTCTGGAGGGCTTCCCTTCTTTTTGTTAATTTTGGCTCATCAGTCAGTCTTCTGTTATTCATGTTTTTTATGAAATAAAGAATGTCAGAAGAGTAAAATGAATAATAGACACCTAAGTTAAAAAAGATAACTAACATTAAGATTATACAAACCTTGAACTCAGAAACTATTGAGATTTCCCCTGATCAGAATCAAACGCTACTTTCCTTCTTCCTGTAAAATACAGTACAGCTATTCAGATGATGACTCAAACTCTATTAGTGAAGGTTATCACCAAGATGAGATGTTCACCATTAGACAAGAGTGTAAATGAAATAAATCTAAAGTAGATTTGATCAAAAAATGTAATTTATAGTTATCAAATAAGAAGGGGATGTGGTTACATGACTTAATCAGTGATCATAGTAACAGTGCGTTTTAGTCGTTTAAGCAATAGCTCATGACAGGCCATGATATACTTTACATTGTTTGGCCCGACGCAAAGCCCTAATTTTCATTTATCTATTTGGATTTATTTGAAAGAACATAATAATAGTCTAAAATAAGCATAACGCTCAAGATTACAAGATTATTCTTCTGGTTTGACTCAAAAATGACTTCTTATGGTTACTAAGTGAGTTCTAAGATACTGTTTACAGGTTTTAAATGTATTGTATGTGTAATGTATTAAATTTATTGTGTATCGTGGGTGGTGATGGAGCAGAAGGAGAAACCCGGGTTCAATTCCCACTGTCACACATCCACCAATCCGTTCCCGAGCATGACATTTAACCCCTAGTTGCTCCAGAGGTGTTCGACCTCTGACAGAAATACCACTTGTAAGTCGCTTTGGATAAAAGTGTCAGCTAAATGTAATGTACTGCTATGATGAGAGTTTTGTAAGAAGTTAAGAACGCTTTACTGCTGCAGAAATGATTCATTTTACTTGTCTGTTTCAAAATTTCCCTCTGGCTGTGATGGTTTAAAGCACCAGGTCACAACGGATGTCTAAAGTGAGTCTAAACATCAGTCAGATTTATTGTTCTAGGTTAAAGCCAGCTAAAGATGACCTAAGAGGGAAGACAGAAACATAAAAGGGACCAAAAGATGTAATGCATCAGATTTGATGTGTCTGTAACACAGCATCTGTCAGAACACGACCACTCAGCAGGTGGTTAGTGGCTTATTTTGTCCAGTGCAAAAGGCACTTAAGATGGGATTACTGCGCAGGGAAGAGGAAGAGGTAGCAGAGACAGAGTGAGACCAGAAAGAGACGGAGCCAGTGTTATTGATGAAGACACTGCGGTGGTCATATTTCACACCACCTCGCACACTGCGTCAACACGGCCCCAGGCTTCACAGAGGCCATCCATTATGCTGCTCAGGCTCTCATTCCTGCAGAGGGCAACACCAATCCTGCATGACCACATCGACCCACCATTCCTCCTCTCTGCAGGCTGCCTCCTTTCAAGTGCAGAAGAGAAATCTGGGGTTCTTTCACACTACCTCACCAGTGTTGTTAAAGACATACTCATTTTCTTTTTCTCTGTGATGTGGCTCGTAGCTCCACTGGTCCATCATGGTCATGAGGGAGACAGACGATGTGGCTGTTGCTAAGCAACACACCCACACCATCTTGCCTCTCTGCTGCCTTTCTCTTCAGTTTCCTCTTTGACTACATGACACCAAAATATCCTCTTATTAAATGTTATGATAGTAAACAGCTTTATACAGTGTGTTGGAAACAGGTAGATCATCCTGACAGTGCTCCTAGAGCCGGTCTAAGGGTCGCTATGGCAACAGCAATGGACACCATACACACACAGCTGCGCCCTTGTCACCTTTCCCCCTGATCCTAATGTGAGCAGCTGAGCAATCATAAACAGCTCTAAACAGACACATGTGGGACCTGGATTATACCCATGAAAATTAAACACTGTTCATTCACTGTAATATTTAATGCAATTTATGTCACACTTTATATTCGTATAATCCACCAATTCTATTAAAGTGAAAACAATGTGAGAAAGAAAAATCAAACTGCTCGCAGCACACAGACAAGTACAACCTATGATGAGAGGCCCCCTGTGGATATTGTTTCATTTTAAGGCGTTATAAAACAAAGAGGTTGGGAACGGCTGGTTAATTTCATATCATAGTCAGTATTCTCTGAGAGAGAGTTTGGGCTAAGCCCTCCTTCACATGTTTAGAATTCATTGCAATTTACTTTGTCCTATTCTTTTAAAATAATCATTTAATTTTGTAACAAAGCTACAGTGCACAGTGGGCTCTTTTTTCACATTTAACATTTACCAAGTTGGCCCTAACTGCAGGAACTGGTTGACTCAAACACCACCAAGAACACCACTAACAGCAGAGACAATTTTTAAGAGAGGCGGGCAATTAATATATATTCTTTACATTCTTCACAGAGGAAAAGTTGTTCAGCTTCACAGTGTACATAGTTAAAATACATGTTAAAATTAATAGATTAAACTAACCTCTTTAAATTTCTTTTTTTTTTTTTTTTTTT
>JAPMOB010241871.1:0-11959 GCA_029875015.1 Lepomis gibbosus
CCCGCTCTTCGCCCCAAACCACCACCGGTTGTTCGACATAGCGACGTACCACTGCTCGGTTTCCACGCCGTATCGGCTCACATGCATACGCAATGGGACACATGGACTCAACAGGTCTTTCAAGTTCGTCTTCCTCCATTTAAAACCAAGTGCGTATTCAGTCCGGTGCAGGAACGCTTCACTCTCTTCACTCACCAACGGAACCAANCAACCCCGTTACGTAGGCTGTGACGTCACTCCAAAATGGCGACTCGCTAGCTAGCTAGCTAGCTAGAAATTACGAAAATAATTTTGTCATATCTTTGGTTTCAACAACTTTTTTAAAATCAAATTTTAGGCAAGGTGATTTTTCAATATATGTAGCTACTATCAGTGCCAAAACATGGACGTTTCATTTCCCCTTTAAAGTAAACAAACTGATAAGAAATCATGCTAAAAAGCTAATGCTAACACCACTAAAAGCACGGTAGAAATTTTTCATTATTCACCAAATGTGTGTAATGTACCATTCAACAACACACAAAGTACATTATACTTCTTGAGAGTTGTTCACATGTTTAATGTAAACATTGACTCTAAGATCCTGCCAGAGCAGTGACAGTGGTGTGGCATGTTATTAAGTAGTAGTTCAAACAACCTATTTAAATTCCTAGGTCAAGAGCAGCGTTTCCACCAAAAGTACCTGGGACTTTTAGTACCAGGATCTACTTTTTGAGAAACTAAAAGATTCCTTCAGCCAATTGTTGTGTGCCTTTCCACTGCGGTCTAAAAACCTGCGAAGATTAGGCGAATTAACCAGCTTATTAACTTGTACGCCAGCATTTCTCAAGCTTTTTTCAGTTACAGCGTCCTTTAAAAGTATCCAAAATCTCGAGGCACCCCAGTCTGAAATGTATTAAGTGTGCCATCACACACACCCACGCACACCATAAGTGGTTATAAATGTGACTTATTTACTGTTAATGGGAAACCTTATTTTTAATGTGCAATCTTCCCTGATCTCTGCCTGTTGCTCCTGCCCTAGCAGTGTCATGTCTTTAGAACTTTCCAGTGCACATGAATTCCAAGGGTCACAGACCCAGTCAAACTGCGCGGAAGACGATGAAAAATAGTGATTAAATCTCTCGTCGAGAATTTTCAGATGCTGAGAGAAGGCCAGAAAGTGTGCAGCTGTTTGAATGTTCTATGCACAAGGGAAGAATCTCAAGCCTGCCCTGTTCCACAAAGGAGCGGCAGAGTGTTAGCTTTGATCTGAAGCCACGCAGTTTGTCAGACGAGGAGAGAAGATTTTCATCTTTCCCTTGCATTTTAGCATTCAATTCATTGAGATGCCTAAAAAGTAAGTAAAAGTACATTTTGCACACTGTGCTGCAACTGCAATCAACTCCGCACATACAGAATTCTCTTCCATCAGGAACAGTCTTCTTTTAACTCACAGATTATAGAGCGGGGAGATTTCGAAACATTGTGATTAACTGAGGATGTTATTCTCAAAGAAATCTCAGTCCAGGTGTTTCTAACCAAATTCAAATGAATTACTTTATCCTTGAGGTGAAAAGGTGCCACATTTAAAGAGGAACTTCCCCACTGAGTGACACAAAGAGGAGGGAAGACTAAATCATGAAAGGAAAGGAAATACAGAATGTTTGAACGCTATATACCTACTGAATTATATTCTGGTATATTTTATATTTTAAATTGTCACCTGCTGCCTGAGTTTTGTGTTTACGTTGACATAGCCTAAAAATATTTCCACCATAAATTGATAGAAAAGGGGGAGGGCCCCCAGACCCACCTGCCTAATTAAGTGGTTCAAAAAAGGAAAAAAAAGGAAAACCTACGGGCTTGCTTATTATGGACTTTATTTTTTACATAAATTCTCTAGTATTAAAAAAGTAGTCTCTGGCTGTGGGGGAAGACTCCCCAATACATGGTTAGGTTTGGTCCTAAAATTAAGGCTATTATGTCTGGAGGTTGGCAAGTATCAAACTACTACATCTACACATACATGTGGCTGTTGAACAAAATTCCTGAGGACTAAAGAGTGATGGTCCCAACCGCCGTGGTGGGATATGACACAGTAGTCCTAAAATGAACTGACACCCAAACTAAATTGAAAAGTTGGCAGCCCTGTAGAAACAGACACTGACTTCCTCCAAATGTTACTAGTTCTGGAGTTCCTGTGGTGGAAACAAGGGCAAATACTGATGCTTTGTCAACCTCCCTTGACGTCTCATAAACATTCGCAAGGTATTCATCTGCAGCAACGTAAGACCATCAGAGGAACTGCTCCAGTAATACAGATGCACTAGGGTTCGTTGATGCAGAGGACCTGATAAAACAACAATGAGAACGGTTTGTTTAGTGCATATCAGTGTCTCTGTTTTTAGTTACTTACTATTTAACAGCTTTAGCACTGCTGGACATCTTTATTTTCTCACTGTGAAATAATGTTCTCAGTTTTCACTCTCCTAAAGTGTGAATATACAGCACTTTGAGCCAAAAATCTCCCGTAGAAACATTGACGTATCTGTATTCTCATAAATGGCTAAATGTGCCTAATAAATAAGTAAAAAGATTCTAAGACATTGAAGACATGAATGAAGGAAAATCCTCTTTTCATTGGAAAGTGACAAGTGTGCATGCCAAGGATTATCATATACTAGCATTATAGTGGCCATGAAAGTGCTCTGTAGATGTCCAAAGTCACCTCCACAAATGTGTTTGGCCCGTAGACAATGGCAGGCGCTCCAAATGATTACAGCTACTCTATCCACTCTAGGGCATTCAGTGTCATTTTGAAGCGTCTGACCTTTTTGGGGAGGCTTATGTGATGATTTAAGTAGCGCCCTTGTCTCTACCTGAAAACCCCCTCATCCACATGATTAACTCCAAGAGCTTTGCTTCCTGCTGCTCATAAAATATACAATGGCCATTACGCTGCTGACCTTCCAGATGCCTGGCCTAATATATTTAGGATAAAAAATGAATATGTGGTTGCATATCATGGTCAATGACGTCTCCCAGCTGTTTCCTGTTACTGATGTGGAGAGGAAAGGAAAGGAAATGAAAGGAAAGGAAAGGAAAGGGAAACATTACCGGTGAACTAGAACGAATAAGAACTAGGAAGAGGGGGGAGGTGGGTGAGGCCAAATAGAAGAACAAGAAGAGACATGATAGAGAGAAAGAGTGTAAAGGTTTACCTTCAGAAATCTGTAACAGAAATAATAAATAATAAAAGGAAATAACCTGCAGATATGTGAATAGCAGTGCTTTTGTCTAGACTGTTCTCCTCACAGGGACAGGTATCTTAAGATGCTCGTGTGTTGTTTAGCATCCACACTGAGGAAGTAGAGAAGGTCATTAGAGAGCGGCAAACCCAGGACCATAGCTGGCAATCTAGAACCAACATGCATTTGGAATACATCATCCAACTATCAGAGATGTGCCTAGACACCACTTATTTTGTGTACAAAGGGAACAAAGTGTCATCCATCTTGTCCATTGTAGCTACATTAGATTTGACCCATGACAGATTGCCCATGTGTCTGCAGAGCTTAGGGTCAGGGTTACAGGTAGTTGTAAATTAATTTGCAGAATATATTTCTGTGACATTTTTTTTCTTCGGCATAAAGTGTCCTGCCACACTGCCCGAAGTCCCTGATAATAAAGTGGTAGCGGGAAGTAGTGTGCCCTTAATGTAATGAGGCAGAAAGTAATTATTATGTAGGAGACTGGAGTTTGCATCTCATGACAGACCTGCGATTCATTTTAATTAATCTATTGACTTAACATCTGTCTTTCACTAAACTGCCAAAGTGTTTTAGTTGCCTAACCCTAACCATAGTTTAGTCATAGTTTATTTGCCTTAACCATGATCTTTCCCTAACCATACCAACCATATTTACCGTCAAGGCACTGGTAGTACTTGAAAAATGCTTTGTTGTTATGTGTGGGTAGACTAATTAAAACTATTCCTTACGGCTATACTGAATGACTTGGCTGCTGGTTTGGAAGAAAAGATGTCGGCCTACCTGATCCCCAGTGAGACAAGTGAAGCAGTCGCTTCACTTGTCTCCTGCAGGTTTGGCTCACTCACTGCATGGTGGCATCAGGGCCCAGCATCCTCTGGTTGCCATACACTGGCGGCTTGCGGCTCTGCGTTGGTTTCATTTCATTTAGGTTAACAAATAGATTACTTTGGGGATGAAGGTAACCATTCATCATCCATCAATGACAGAGTTACCTTCATCATGCCAACTTTCTAGCGTCCATGTCTCCTTCCTCCTCACTCTTTCTTCTTCACCTTTCAGTGTCTGCCTTCTGACAGGCTCATCCTTCCTGACAGTCTGCAACTAAGGACAAAATGACCAAGTGGCCATTAAATTACGATGTTCAGACATGCAAAAAGAAAGACTGTAGAATGTAATCTTGTGTTTCATCTTAGGAAACACAATATCAACATCAGGTGTGTGTCCAGGGAGTTCTTTGATCAGAGACCTTAGACCTTAAACTAGAATTTCATTTAAAAAATATTTTAAAACTTTATAAATGTCATTGCAAGCCAACACAAGAGCAGGTGGGTTTAATTTTTTTAAATATCCACAATAGTTATTACCAAATGTATCTTGGGCTGTGTTGCAAGAGGCAGCTAGAACATTGTCTTTAAGAGATTTGTATTGTAGATTTGGAGTTTTGCACAATTTTGTCAATACACTATTTTGTCCACACGGGCTTGTTTAATTGTTATTATTTTAATTGTGTTGGTACTTTATTTTTTTAAAGAAAAAGAAGGGTACAGAGTGAGTGAATGAGAAGGAAAGGAAGAGCAGAAAGAAGATAAGAGGAGGATAGGTCAGGAAAGAAAAGACAAGGAAAACTGAGGGGAACAGAATCAGAGGAGGTGATAAGCAGGCTGAGATCTCTCTCATCTTCCGTCTACTTTCATTATTAAAAACGGCTCAAGTGTCCGGATGTTGCTGAGCTGCGGTGGTTAATTAATTGCTCATAGATTATCTGTCCTTTCCTTTTGTTTGTTTACAGACGTCTTTAAATGTGCCTGGCCTAAAATGCTTTTTAGCTCCTCTTAACTAAATTGAAAGGGCTCCCTCCCTGGACAGACTTAAACAAATTAGTAATTTGAAATGGACATGCATCAATGATGTCAGGTGGACCTGGGAGGTCAATCTGAGCTTTTTATACAGTAAGAGGTGAATTTCTAATGTGTTTTATCAAGAAATCATGCTCATTAATCTACTTCACAGGTCTTTATTAGGCCTGGAGAATCACAGAGACCTAATTTGATTGTCTTTTTAACAAGATAAGCTGATGCAGGACTTTGATAACATGGATTATTTGGTGACGTTTGGACCCCTTTACCAGGTAAGAACCCCAAAACCTGTAGCACGCGCGGAGCAGTGACGGTCTGATATCTCCCACTCAGGTGAATGGATGGAATTACAGACAGCATAGAGGACGCTACCAGTCTGAATTCAAAGGTTACACTAAAACTAAAAATGTCAGTTCTATTTGCACTATTCCAATCAACTCTTCCTACAAACAGTGATCACTATTGGTTGCAGTTTGTTGATAGTTTTAAATTCAGAAATTGGAATACTTTTGTTTTGGTAATTCCAGTATATAAAATATTGTATCATAATATTTTCTTCTCTTAAAAGTCCCCCTGTTCTTCTTCTTGTTATGATATGAATAAAACACTTTGTCATGGCATGGGGCATCTTGACTGCTGAGTTGGTTTGCTTCTCACTGTTTGTCATTGCAGCAGGAACAGCCATGATGGTGTGCCAAATGTTCTGTCTTAAGAATTGAAAACAAGCTAAAGCTACATGGCCATTATCTTTTGTACCAACTCCTCCTCCAGGTTGTGGATAGAGCCTCTGCAGCAGACAGTTGTAGATTTAGCCAGAGCCAGGATGCCAGTGCCAATATGTGCTCCTCCTGAGAGCAACAGATTCCCCTTTAAACGCTATAAATATGTAACACAACAAAAGTAGCTAATTTAGGTTCCCCATGGATGGTTAAAATCAAGGGCAAACAGAACTTGGTTAAAGATACTTGAGGAAGTTTGATCTCTCATCCAAGAGGCTTCTTCATTTCTGACTGGCTGGCATACAGTCCCAGCCATTTGAGGTTGTTATCAAGATGATGGATACCTCTTGGTTCGTTAGTGCTCCTGGCTATTGTAATGACACTCATTACGGCCATTGGAGTCACCTGAGCCCAAGTCTCACCGACTGGTGTTGTTACCTAAAGGCCTGTGGCGGTTTTAGGGGGGAGCCAGCAGGGGCCGGTGCATCTGTAACACAGACCTTGGATACCGCGGGTCCTCTTGCATGGAAGTCGCCATGCTACGCTGTCATGTTACTACAGAGCGCGTTTCGTCACTACATTGAATACATATGAAGAAGAAGAAGAACAAGTAATGTTAGTAGTATTAGTATTAGAGCGGGACCACACATTTCCATAATTATCCACACAACCTATCTCCTCTTCTTCGCACTTGCATTCTGTACCCCTCCCCTCACCCATTTCTCTGCCTGGTCTCCTCATGTCCTTCTTCCTCTCTATAGAGTTATAGAGGATCCGTTGTCCCATGTGCTGCAGTGGATTTCCCACAAAGCTTTTGAATGTCAATTCCGCAACTGTAAGCCTTTAGCTAGTGAAGAGATATTTGGACAGTGCAGGCCCACACATATCACTCAGCATAAGAGCCGACAGTTCAGTTCCCGGTCTTTCCTTTGTTCATATTGGTTCCTCCCACCTGACTGTCCAGAAGAATGAATGTGTTTGTTTGTATCAGCCCTGTTCAGGCTGCCTGGTGAATGCATTTATTAGTAAGAAGGTAATTTCTTATTCCAGTAAATTCTATTTCATATTCCTTAGTAACTTCTCACGTTGCAGGTCCTAAGGGTCTGAAGTGCTGAACTCTCAGTGTATGAATCTGGGTTGGGGCTGCACACAGAATATGTGAAAAGGAGAAAAGAGAGTTCATCACACCAGCAAAGCAGCCATGGGGTGAGCTTTGTTCAATCTCCTCTCACTCACCCGGTCACGCGCCCCAGAAATGCGAAGGAGCTCTGGGGTCACAATTCTTATCTTAGTACATAATAAGACTTTGTGGTAACAAGGAGCCAGCATTACATCTGATAGAGGAGACAGATAGATAGAGCTTGGACTGTGAGAGAACACAGATTCAAACACTTTCAGGTTTTTTTTTCACACTTCTAGACAATGATCTCTTAACACAAGGATGAACATGTTCTGTCATGAAGGTTTCACTCGGAGTCCTGCACGGTGGCTGTCATACCAGCAACCTATAATTAATAAGTAATATGATAATCATTGTGAGGTATTAATGGTGCCTATTTAGGAGCACAGCTGTAGCTCTGATTACAGCTCCAGTTTCCCAGACTTGCCCTTTTTGCTTTTGGGGTACTTATTCTGCTCTTTACCTTATCTTGTCCTTTGGCCTTGCATCTTAATTTTGTTGTTTTGACATCGTTTTTATTGTTCACGATGATAATGTACTTATCAAATTTGCTTAGACCTGGGAACATGGCGACATTGCTTCAACAAAGTTTGATGACATAAGAAACAAGGTCAGTCAGGTGATCAGAAAGGTTGTAAAGAACCCAATACTGATCAGTTAGCCCTATCTTAAGCCTAGTTCACACTACACGATTTTTAGCCCGATTTGCTGCTCGGCAACCATCAGCCTGTGATCTGGAGTAAATCAGCAGTTTTCGGCGGTCACCAGTCGTTGTGTGAACTACTCAATGACGCATCAAAAGGGCGCCCCGACACTTTTCTGACACATTGCCGACATCTGAGTCGGATGTGCTCGACATCCACATCCAGCCAATGAGTGCAGGCTACTGGCAGAACAGGCAGCTACTTTTTCACCGCAAAACACTTTTTACTCCCCTCCAGCTCTCTCTGTAGCTCAAACAATCCCTGCTGCCTGCGTGTGCTAATGCATTCTTTCACACAGATTTTTTCCATCCATCCATCCATCCATCCATCCATCCATCCATCCATCCATCGTCAACCGCTTATCCTGCGTACAGGGTCGCGGG
Source organism: Lepomis gibbosus (assembly GCA_029875015.1). Lineage (NCBI taxonomy): Eukaryota > Metazoa > Chordata > Actinopteri > Centrarchiformes > Centrarchidae > Lepomis > Lepomis gibbosus. Next base: position 8,097 of record JAPMOB010241871.1, read on the forward strand.
GGGGCTGGAGCCTATCCCAGCTGACATTGGGCGAAAGGCGGGCTACACCCTGGAAAGGTCGGCAGTCCATCGCAGACAGATTTTTTTGTCTTTATAAGTAATTACAAACAACAGTTGTTTCGTGTTCACGTTCCACTGTCAGTTCCTGTAGTCTATGACCTCCTCTCACCGATCAGTCACGTAGTGTGAACACCATAACAAGTTCAAGACTCCCGTCACAAGACAGCAAGTTGTGTAGTGTGAACGGCACGGCCATCAGCCGATGCTGAAAGTTGTGTAGTCTGCATGAACCTTTACGTGTATCCAAACATGTACCAAAACATATACAGTCAGGAGACTGGCACTATTTGTCCAAAGTTGTGGCTCATTTCAGGGGCCTCCGCCTATTATGTCTGTATGTCAATACCATATAATTCCCAGGCTCGAAAAGTCAGTGAGGCTGACCCATTGCAAGAGCTTCTTTAGATGCAGCAGAGAAATGTAACCCTATCTGAGTACATTTTGAGAACTCAGCTGGTGTGTACTTTGTGTTCTCCCATATCCTGAAATCAACTGGATGCCAGTCACATACTTGTCTCAATTGTCCTTTCAGGGAAAGGCGCAGTTTCAGCCAACCAACCATCTCTCTTGTGAAGGACACAGTCTAAAAAAGTGCTACACCTTAAGTGGCACTCGGCTCATATTTCACGTTTTACTAATTCTGCTTCACTTGTTTTTAAATGTGCTCTGTAAGTAAATTGGCTTCATTATTGATACTGCTGTGACCTGTGATACTACGTGTTGTTATTACTTTGACAGTCTTCTTGTTTAATGAGAACCTTCCCGGTGTGTGCAGCCCGAGCACGAATCCCAGCTGACCATATAAAGATGAGAGCCAAAGCCAAAGAGCAATCTCCCTGTAAAGAGCTCGAAACAGATACAAACAACAGTCAGCAAAGGTATGGCCATGAATAGTGCAGAGTATTGACTGGTGGATCAATACTCTCAACTGCTTTAGCTGTGCCAGACTCCACCTCAGTTCAATAAAGCACCGTCCTATCTTCAGTCCCTGTCTGGACTGATGGCAGAGATTGATTAGGAAGCATTTGTCAAAGCTAAGACAGTTTCCAAGAGGAACAGGTAACATTTTTGTCCTGTGGGAGCAGCTGCCCCATCACTTTTAGGTATTTTCCTGCTAATTTTCAATATGTGCATGTTTCTCACAGGTTCTTTGCATAGCTGTTGTGATAATGAGCTGTCAGTGTATTATGGCTGGTTGAGCTTGCGTGCTGTTGCTGCAAAACTGGTGAACCATGTTTGCATGCTAAGGCTTGTAGGTTTATCGTGTTGTCACCTGGACTAATCCCATACATGCTAAATGGCAGAGGAGCTGAGAAACAAGAGAAAATGACATGCTTAGGAAGGATACCTAAAGCAGAGGATAATTAATTCAACTGAAGCTGCATGCCAATGCTATATTATGTATGAGCTTCATTACCATAAACACGCATATCTTTACCCTTTGGCTCGTTCATTACTTTGTGCACCACCATCAGAGATAGAGAGGGCGACTTGGGCTTCTTTCAAAGAATTAATTGCATTGGGTACACTTTGAAAAAATGGCTGAGCAAAAATTCCCGAAACTGTAGCCACAGGCTAAACTTTATTAGCAGTACAGTAAAAGGGACACTTTTGTTCCTCATTCATTCTGTGGCTGTGTGTGTACAACTAAGCATTCAGTTTTTGAACATTGAGGTTCCCCTTGTGGGATTAATTAAGTATTTTTATTTTATTTTCTTATTTATTTTCTTATTTATTTTTGAAAAGGAAAGCTCTTAAGTCTTAAGAGAGATATTAGTGGCTTGCCCCCCATCAGTATCACTAAAATGTCAACCAGCGCTTCATAAACTACATTCATATGCAGTTTTTCTCCATTTTAGATGTACATTAAATGGTAGGGTGACCTTCATACGGTGAGGTGTAAGGAAAGGGGGGTGAGGTCGGGGTAGAGGATGGGCATGTAAAGCATTTGTCTTCATCAGCACTCTGTGTGTATCATGCCTCAAAGTCAGCATTGACATTTTGATTACCGTAGTTAAAGCACCTAACCTGAAGCACACCTAAACTGTTTGCACAGAAAGTAGTGCGCCCTTTATGTAGGAAATCAGAAAATACAGGTGCATCTCAAAAAAACACATTCACATGAGAGAAATACAGAACTGAGTAGACGGATAGCAGAGAGTATAAATGAAAGATGATTACTTTGCATTTGTAACTGCACCAAGCAGCAGCAAATACGCCATACAGTATTTGTCAGTTAACTGACAAAAAACACAAATAAAAGCTATTTCTGCACACACCATGAAATCTGCTGCAACATTTGGACTGTAGCTTGTTTGGCTTGTCAGAAATGGTGAATACTAGTCCTGAATGAGTCCATTAAGGGCCAACAGCCACAATTAATCACAAAGGACATTCTTGTTAGAAAATTTGTCATATTAGAGTCAGTATGGGTTAGGTACATAGATGCAGTTCTTGTAGTTATCCATCTGCAGAGATATCATGTGAGCAAGGTCGCAGCTCTGCCATCCCCTGCCCCTGCCCTTGTGCCCTTCAGAGTGCTGCACATCACTCATAGATGACAATCTAATGAAAGATCCTTGTACTAAGCTCATGGTGCCTTCAAGTGCATTCTGCCAAATAGCTATTAATATAAATGTCCTACACTCCGTGATTGCCTTTTTGAGAGGAGGAAATTGAAGAAGGCAATAGATTGGGCTGGAGGATTAAAACAATCGAGGGGTTGATTAGATAGTAGCAGCCTGTCAAGATCTCATTGACCAGAAGAAAGGATACGCTCTTAGGCAGCAGCGCAACGGACACCGCACAGGCCCCGCTGTATGAATATCTACATTTCCTCACCTAATGAAGCTTGTTTGTTTGTGCTGCAGAGGATTGAAGTTGATTTTTTTTGCCACTGTGTGCTGTATGAATCATAAAGGTGCGTTTGCCCTATAAATGAGTGACTGAACATTATCTCTTTAATGAGCGTTGTTATTTTATAACACAGCACAGTAAATTGTCTAATTCAAAGTTTTAAAATCACACAGTACCTTGCATTACCTTGGAGTTCACTCATAAATGTCTATATTTCTATATGCATTCCTAGTTTTTAACAATTACAGTATTTATTCATATATTTCACGTGTCAATAATCAATTCATTTGTCAATGTTTTAACAAAGCCAAATACTACAAATATTGAATTTCAGAACTGTTCGAGACAAGATTTTAAGTTTAAAAGGGAAAATTGTATAAATCCACATTTAATATGTATATTTTTTCAACTTGCAGCAGTCTTTTCTGTTTATTTATAAAAAGACTAATGAAAAACTGAATAACTAATTAAAAAATAATTTCAAACATATTTGGAAGGGAAATGTAAACACAAGACTTCAGTCAGACAAATTCAGAAGCTTCACTTTGTTGTAGTATAGTATACATAATTGGAAGGATTGATGCCGTAGTGGCTGCACTGGGAGCTATTATAGCAATGAAGACGAAATAGTTGGTCATTAAACTTGCACTTTGCTGCACACCAGCAAAGTCTGAGTCGCCGAGGGACAGAGGAGCTCAGTGTCTGGCTGCTCTGTCAGTGTTGTTGACCCACACAGGGAGGGAGACACAGAACAGACAATGGACTGCAGGTCTGTCAGGTAGATAGATCACTTGCTTATATTATTATGCACTTGATATGTTATACAGTACATGGCTTCTAAAAATCGAATAGTATTTAACTGCCTTCCTCACCTGTCAAATCCTTGTCTACATAATGCATAATCTGAAATAAATTTGATTTTGCAAATCCCAACTTGTATGTACAAA
>JAPMOB010241872.1:0-12986 GCA_029875015.1 Lepomis gibbosus
CAAATCCGATTTTTTTTGCCCATATGTGACTCAGATCTGATCTTTTTATGACAGTGTGAACAGGCCAAGTCACATGGAATGTATCTTTTCCAGTTCGGAATTGGGCTTCCATATGTGGTCCAACTCCGATGCAAATCGAATCTTTTTAAATCAGGTCGCATTTGATGCGACTTTGACGTCACTGTAGAGCAGCTGTTCTGCTGTAGTACATGGAACTGTGTTGAATGAAAAAGCTCTACAAAAAGCCTTTATTAAACATTTGGCTCTCTTCCTTCTCTACCTCGCTATCATCTACTCACAAATTTCCTTTCTTATACCTAAACCGTAAAGAACAGAAAGTTGTGAACGCTTGTCATGATTCAGGAGAAATGTGACCCATGAGAGGACAATGAAAAAGGGAGTCTCCAGCGAGGTAACCGGAGCTATGTTGCACCTTGTTTAATTCTGTAGAGTATTTTTTGTTTGTTTGTTTGTTTTTTTACTTCTGTAGCCTGCAACAGCGTGCTGCTGCGTATGACGTCATGTCATTCTTCTGCGCATGCGGGTCACTTTCAGGCCGTGGACAGTTCACATTGAAGTCTGATATGGGCCACATTTAAACTGTAATGTGAACTGTCAAACAACAAAAAAAAAGGATCTGGAAAAAAATTGGTCTGGGAATTGAGCATTAAGGCCTGCAGTCTGAACGTAGCCTAAGGGTGACTGTGACAGTATTACACACTTCAAGCACTTTTACATTTTTATTGCATTAAATTAAATTAAACTCTGTATAAAAAAAAATAAACAACTCTTATACATTCTCTCTCAAACATTCAACAACATTCAATACTGGATTGAACTTTAAAAGGCTTCACGTTAAATCAACACTGAAAATACTTGCTTACCTTGAATACACAGCGAAGTTGCACCGAATGAAGCACAGGCCAAAAGAGAACGAGCGCGAAGCGACGGTTATTTCAAACGACTGCGGGATGGTTGCTATACATTCATGCCAAAAAAGCTAATTTGAATTTCAATTTGAGAGACAAAAAGCCAACTCTATAACCCAGAACATGGGTTAGTCTTTGGAAAATAACCCAGAAATCCAAACAACCCAGGACTTGGGTCCAAATATTAGCCCTATAACCCAGAAAATGGTTGCTGTCTGAAAAAATAACCAATAATTTTAACCCAACATGACGAAGCCAAGAAAATGGGTTAGAGAAATAACCTGGGAGTTTTTAGTGTGTACAGGGATGTCATTGGACGTCTTGAGCAAACGGATTGTTTGACATATTGGACGTCCATGTAACTACTAAGAGTCGGCCACTACATGACAATAAAGGTTAGCCGCTAGCCAGTTTACAGTCTTTCTGTCCATTAATTCCTGTTTCTTGGTAAATACTGATGTTGTATTTGTAACAGACACTTACCGCTTCAGCTGAACTGATTTTGGCTTTGCTGTCATCATCGTATTTTTTTTGTTTGTTTGTTTTTTTTACCAGCAAACCTGTTTGCTGCATCTTCATCCAGCACATCACCAGCAGCGTCAGTGCTAACATAATGACCTCCTCTAAAATGGGGAGTGAGAAATAAATACCATTGGGGAAATAAATATGGTAGAAATGTAAAGAAAAAATATATTATACAAAAATATTAAAACAAACATGTCAAATAAAACATTTAAAAAAGAAGTAATTAATAAATAAAGTTTAAGATTACAATTGACAATAAATAAAGAAGCTAATTAAAAGAGATATATACATTATGTCTCTCATTGCATAATTTAATTACTGACTACCTTTGATTATTTACTGTATTTAATCAGTTGTTTATTTATTTATTTATTTCTGAATCTGTCAGAATCCGTCCTCCGTAAGTGTGGGCTTATAACATATGTATTCGCATCTGTAAAAGTGAATCTAACAGGTCCTAAGAAAGATGATGATGAAACTTCATAAGGGAAAGATGATTAAAGGTGGGGTAAGGGTGAATAATCTAGTACACGTATTTTTGTCAGATTCATTTAACATCTCCTTATGGTCTGCTAACTGTCCATTCTGTGTGTGTGCTGAAATAAAAAATCTGGTCTTTGTACTCAGCCCTGGCTGTGTAAATGGGAAACAAAAAAGCCCGCATCCCGCCACTATTACAACCGTTCCAGCCATGATTTGTGTATCAGGTATGGTTAAATGTCTTGCCCACAGATATTCAGCCTACTTTCGAGATTGCCAAGACATGCTGTTGTTGTGATGTTAGCTAAAGTAAAAGGAGAGTTGTGAATATCACTGTTTAGAGCTGGTGTGTTGGCTCTGGGAGTGTCTTGTGCACTCTGCATGTTACCTTCACAGCTGCAACTGAAATGAGTATGCTAACCTATAACCTTGTGTTGCGGGTTAGCATGTATCCACCTTTCTTTCCTTTTGAGGAATTTTCTATATTTTCCTACAAGAGGTTTAAAACGAAATTCATTATTTGCATTTAAAGTATAACGTGGTTTGTGATATTTTTACTTATTTAAAATAGTTGAAAGGGGAAAGTAATTTTTACTTTAATTCTTAGTGATATTTAATTCATATAGCAGCACAGGGAAACTTGCATGGGAAAACTGCATGCCTCACCCAGCTGCGAACCACCCTTCTTTGATGTTTCGCTCCATTATTCCCGGTACATCTTGAGATGGTGGAGCAACAGCAGGGACGTCCCCATGCTGCCCTCTGCAACTGTCCCTAGTATGCCTAAGACTCTTTCCTACCACACACCTTATCTTTCCCCCACAGCCAAAGCCAGAAACTCCCCTTCTCTGCTTCCTCAGCCAGCTCCCTCATGAACTTCCTCAACTTTGGCCCCTTGATACTCATGGTCTCCAGGAAGCATTTGGTGGATAATCCCACAAACCCTCTACACACAATTTAAATGAGAAAGGTGGCTGCTCGCCATCCAGCTTCTCTGCACTCAGCTGTCAGCTCTGAGTACCTATCCTATCCTTAAGCCTCGAATATACTCTGGAGCGGACGCACACTCGAACAGCTGCGGGAACCCCTGATGCGGACTACTTCTTTATATTACTTTCTGAAGTCAACTTGGTGGACTCTACTCACATGCGCTGTAGATAGGTATGTGCCCTGGTAACGTAGTTGGTCATGAAAAAATGGAAGGCATGCGGACGTCCGCACAGAGCCTATGCGCACCCACTCCGATGAAGATACTTCCGCCATGCGGACCGTAGCAATCCCACGTGTACTGCTCCCATGGATCAGGGCTGCTTTCCCTCTCAGAGTGGTGGCCTTTGCTGCTCCACCTTGCCTGACAAATTGAATCAGATATTGTTGCACTGGAGGATCCAATTACCTCTAGAACCTCTGCCAGTTTTCTGAGGACTTGATTATGACATCATCTACATCAACCTTGCACCAGAGCTGTCTTACATGTGGCCAGAATGTGCGGCAGGCTTGGGTTGAGGTCATTGCAAAGCTGGCACCTATCCTCTGAGCCATAACACATACACAGGTTGCCTGGGCTTGGTAACGTGTTGTATGTGGTCTTCTACATGTAAACCAACAGTCCTGAACTTATAGGGGCGTTTCCCAAGACAGTGTTTAAATTAGGCCTTAATCTATAATAGTTAATCACTGCTCAATAAATGGCTTTCTGAAACACAGACTAATGGGAGATTAAGAACACCTGGACTATGAAGTCTGGAACTAAAGTAAACTAAATTAATTTAAGACCACCTGTGCTAGACTGAATTAGCTGGATTGGGGTTGGCTATAAAACATGGAATGGACCCAGAAAGCCTAAAACATAAGGAACTGCAGAAGTAAATTAAGGGAAAACAATGGCAACAGAAAAAAGACTGCTATCAAAAAACTTCAGTGAGCATGAGAAAACTCTTGAAGACAATGGTATCAACACACTTGGTCATTGAAGACAAACGGTAAACATCTGCTGTGGAATCAAAGAAAAGGAATGCATGGAACAAACTGCTGCAGAAGCCTGTAGAGAGAGGTTTAAGACTGGTGGAGGACCTTCAAATAAAGATAATGATCCATTGGATGACTTACTGACAGGAATAATGGAGAACCAGCAACCTTTGGAGGACATACCAGATGATGACCATCTAGACAGTTCAGATGAGGGATCACACACACACATACTACAATGGGTATATTTTGGCATTTCTTACACTCCCTTCAAACTTTTATTTCTTTCTGTTTCTTTCATTTGATGTTAAACATTTCTTATTTCATATTTTATTTTATTTCTTTGGTATAACTGTTCTTGTTTTAAGGAGAAAGTCAAAGGGACATAACGGAATCACTGCAAGGTCATTTACCTTCCACATCCTCAGACGCAAGGGTGGCAGTGTCTGCCAGTACTGGTCACCAAAACAAAAGTTACAATCCACGAAAAGCTGGCTGTTGAATTTCATGAATGCAAGTTGAAGTACCTTAAGGAGAAACATGAAATGAAAATGAATATCCTCCAAGTAGAACTGGAAATGAAGGAGAAAGATATACAAATGTCTCAAATATGACAACAATGCATGAATCTGAAATAAAAAATGTTTTATTAAATCATTTTGGATGTTTTGGGTGTTTTTTTTAATATACCGGACAAATACACTTTTAAAATACAGTAATTTGCTCATTACATGTGAAAATAGATCAGATCAGCAGAAGTTGCACCTTTCCAACATGCGACAACGTTTGAAAACTGTAACTGGGGAGTGCATACACCTTGGACATTTATAGAAAACTAGTTCTTGCAGTTCCTGTATTCCTCAGCATCTGGATAAGAGGGACATTTTATGGGAATATGGGTTCCGTCTATGCAGCCTATGACTCCTGGGAAGTTCCTATATTCAAAGACTTGTACCTGGGTTGCAGCATCAGGGAAGTTCATGTAATGTCTTCTCAATTCACAATTAGCCCTGCATACTCTGTGAATGACTTTACATACTGTAGGTTCACTAACACCACCAAGTCCCCAGTTTCTCTGTGAAAGGTGCCACATGTAAAAAGTCATAAAGTGATGAGCACCTTCAGACAAACTGGTACAGGCCGTGCTCTTTAGGTAACAGATGATAGCCTGAGTTCCAAAAGTGAAATAAGCTCCACAGCATTTGCTTTATGTATTCGAAAACAATCTCGAAAACTAATTTCATCAAAGCATTGCAATGGGTCACTACTGTCAGCAAGAACTTGCCTAGCTGGTGGTATTTGTTGTTCTTCATTGTCATATTCCAAGTAATCCATGTGTCTTCTTTAACAAACAACTTTAATCTGAAGTTAAACCTGCATCCTGGGTGGTTTAATTAAAGCCTCAATTTAGTCCTGAAGTATCTCTTATCTTCCTTCAGGAAATCAGCTTAGTTCATCCAGGACTAGGCCAAGTCTACGACTATTTTACAACATGACCAAGAAAGCAGATTTCTGTTAGTCTGCATTAAAAGGCCTTTTCAGTCTAGGACTAGCCTTAATCTCTGTCTGGGAAACCGCCCCATAATGCTCTTCCTACACCCTGTCCTTCCTGGTGGCTAAGGACCATATCTTGGGGGTGTTCTCCACTCCTGGCAATATCTCCCTGCGTTCAGGTGCTTTGAACAACTGATAGCCTGATTAACAGTTTTCCATTGGAGGAGGGGGTTGTGAGCCCTTTTCGTCATGCTAGTTGTCAGGGTGGAAACAAGAGAGAGAGAGTTGAAGGGCTTCTAAGTGCTGTACAATGACAGAAACAGTAACGAAGGCAATGAGATGGACACAAAGTTGTAAACATTTGTCATATATCAGGAGAAATACAGGAAATTCAGAGATCTGAGAACCCGGGAGGAAACCTGGGCAATGAAAAAATGTAGTCTCATGGGAAAATCGGAAGGGTACTAAAGTGGCATTGATAATCTTCTATCAGGCCAAGGCGTGCAGCCCTTCTTAGAGATTTGCACAAATATTTTCCAACACATCCCAGGTAGAGAGGTGTCCTGAGCACAAATGGGCCCACATCAGAGTAAGAGGAGAGTGTCGGATTAAGCTATCAAGTTTTAAATATGTCCGTATATCTGTCAGTATATATTATTCCTGTATCAATATCGGCATGTTGAATCAAAACTTCTTACTTTTCCTAAATTGTTAATTATACATACCATATCAATTAGCATACATTCTATTTTGTATTACAAGTTGCTTTGTTCTTTGTTCCCTGATTGCATGGGTTGTTTGTCATGAAACAAAGAGAAACACCCAGTTGTGGAAGTGAAGTCTTTATCAGATCGTTTCTGGGTCTGTGAAAGCCAGACCTGTAATAAATTGCAACGTCAGGATAAAAACTACTCAACAGTTGGCACTTAACCTTCCTTGTTTGACCATACTCTCTGAGACCTGTCGGCCTGTTTCTTGGCCCAGGCGTCTTGTGAACAGGAAGGTTAGGAAAAGTTTACTCTCACCACAGATTCATTGCCTCACATTTGTTAAAGTTGTCTAAAAATGCTGATCAGGCTTTGAGAGAGTTTTAACATGAGGCACTTGTGGTGCTTGGGTTATGTGACCATCACTGACTGTCGACAGCACACACACTCACACACACACACACACACACACACACACACACACACAAGTAAGGGGTGTCTACACGGGTGGTGTTTCATCTGCTTTTTCAGAGTCTTTTTCACATGAGTCGAATAGAACAGATACACTTACCAGGTTAGCTAAATCAGCTTACAGCCCTACACTGTCAGCCAATTGTCTTCTGAGCTTGGTTAAGACAGCCTGAACACTTCCTGTGTAGACACAGGCATAGCACTGAAGCTGCTGCTGCTGCAGGGTGTAATGGCAATGCCATGCCATCTTTAAGGTGTCTCCTCAATAGTGAAGGAGGCTCAGTGGAGTGATGTACTATTCATTAACCTCTAGATCAATGATTAACAATGATCAGTGATCACCAGTTGAGCAATGTGGTTCCATGTTAAGTGTATATTTTAAAAAAAACGTTTCAATTATCATTTGTAGAGCAAATAAAAATAGAAATGTCACAGATCAGGCTGCTGCAGAGATATAATTGGTTTCATTTTCTGTGGCAGGGAGAGCACACTTCATTGTGCTAAGTGGAGTTTTGAAATCTTGCAAAAAAGTGGAAACAAAGAGAAAATTCTAATTTGGTGCATTTCCATAACCTGGTTTGGAGCGAAAAACTCGGCTACAGCAAGCGTAGTTAGGTCAGTAGCTGACGTTACACATGGCTGTAATAAACAAGAAGTATGGGTTGCAAACCAGAAACAAAACCAGTTGCATGGACCTGAAGACCATGGTTCTGAGAAAAATGGAGAGGTTCTCAGAAATGTGTTTCTAGCGGGCAAGTTGCTACCGGCCATGTCTCCGCGAATTATGAGACCATTCAATAATTATATGTTTGCTACGTCAGAACATGTTCGAAAAAACTATTTCACTATGGCCACATACCTAACAGCAGTCAGATACTGCTGGCCAGCACATAAAGGCCTGTGCGCCCTTCCAAAGATATTCCTCCCCAGACCATCGCTGACCCACTACCAAACTGGTCATGCTGGATGATATTGCAGGCAGCACAAGATTCACCACGGCATCTCCAGACTCACGTCTGTCCCATGTGCTCAGTGTGAACCTGCTGTCATCTATGAAGAGAACAGGACGCCAATTCTGGTGTTCTCTGGCGAATGCCAATCGAGCTGCACAGCGCTGGGCTGTGAGCACTGATCCCACTAGAGGACGTCGGGCCCTCATGCCACCCTCACGGAGTCTGTTTCTGACAGTTTGGTCATAAACATGCACACCAGTAGCCCACTGAAGGTCATTTTGCTGTTCCCTGTCCAGTGCACCTGTTGTTACTTTCCTTTGCACCAAAACAGGTGACATTAATTCACAATTTCTTATGCTTCCTAACTGGGCAGATTGACAGCGCTGAAGTTTAATTGATTTGACGTTATACTGTGATGATTAAGTGTTCCCTTAATCTTTTTGAGCAGTGTATACTGTGTGATTTTTGGTGATGCGTGGACGTTTCTTCTTTGAATAAAATAGCTCTGACTTGGATATATTTGCTCAGTGATGCTTCAATAGCATTTACAACCCTCGCAGATGGCTGCTCTCCTATAGCCTGCAGGAACATTGTCAAATCGGAGCTGCTTTTAACTGTAACTTAGTTTGTTGTCTTCAGTTGTGTTAGTATTACAAATGTCTCAGGGAGAGGAGTATATTTATTTCTAGAACACTAGCAAATATGAACAGGGGATGCCGAACACTTCTCAAAAAGTGAATGCATGTACATTTCTATATAATAGTCAGTGGGTGCATTCCTCAGGTTAATATGACACGATTAGTCATTTTCAACATTTTGCAACCCACATACCTGCTTTGCTATTTCTAGTGAAGCCAGAAAGCTCACTCACGGAGCAACTCTCATGCTTTTCCCCATGAGAGAGATGATGAGACTAATCCTGGACCACTCGATCAAATAAAACTTTTCAGTCGAGCTATTATTCAATGTCAGATTTCTTTATGTTTGATCCACGAGGTAGGCTTGTCCCATTGGCATCATCTATCATCATCAAGTCGATCTACCAGGCTCTCCTGACCACTGAGCAGTCACTCTCGGGAGACGGATGCCTCGGAGGAACATCTGTCAATCAAATGCTTGTGAAGGCTTTGCTGCATTTCCATCTTCAATCAACCACAAAGAAACGCATGAATTTCACACACTGAAACCTAATAGACAGAATCCTGATGCTTGTGTGCATGTAAGTCCGCACTCAGACAGAGTTTCTCTTTGACATGCCAGTTTATAAAAGTACATTTTTGAGCCAAGATTGGGTAATTAGCCTCTTGGAGGAGAGTGTTTTAAACCCAGGAGTGTAAACATTAATTCTTGTTAGTGTTATTAGTGTTTGTGTGTGTGTGTATGTGTGTGTGTGTGTGTGTGTGTGTGTGTGTGTGTGTGTGTGTGTGTGTGTGTGTGTTTGTTTGAGTGTGGAGTACCTCTATCAATCTGCATCCAAAAGATTTGCAAGATGCATTAATACCTCAAAGATGAAGGCAAAATAATACTTTGTCAAACATTTGGAGGTGCAAGAGCAGCAGTTCATTCTGTCACTCTAGATTCTAGAAACTTTTTTGAGTGGCTCTGAAGAATACTCAATGACACCCAACATCTCACTACAAAAGACCTCTGACCTCTTACGCAGGCTACCTTGTAGAAAATATCGGAATACGCCAGTGCTGCTCCCCTACATGGAGTCCTTGAAATATCATTGCATCAAACAGCTGTTGATGAAGGCTGCGTTCAGATAACAGGACAATGTAACCCAAATCAATTTTTTTTGTCCATATGTGACTCAGATCTGATCTTTTTATGACCAGGCCATAAAAATGTAAGTGTTGGCAGGACGACTGTAGAGGGAAAATCAGTGAGTGAAGAAAGGAAGGACAGGACAGACAACAGATTTTGGGCTGTTTGCGATCACCAAAGGTTGAGCACTATTCACAGTGAAGATGACAACGTTAATTGGGGTCAAGCCTCTGGTATATCCTCTCCTTTCAATGTAATTTTCTTTGGAGGATGATTTGCCCATAGGATAAGAAGACAAGCTGGTAGCTAACAAATGAGCCCATTTTTTTTCAGAGACCTAGTAGTGAAGTGGGAAAACTGGGATAATTTCATCAAATCATATCAGTGTTCACACACAATATGTAGCAATCCTCCTTTGCCAACAATAATTAGTACTAGTTGCCAAGTTGCAAACACCATGTCATTAATCTGTTCGGCGGTACACTCAATTACTCAATTTTCTCCAAGGAGAGAGAAACAGACTGTGGCCTTAACTGTGGTTTCACCACATCTATAATTAGGAAACCAATTTTTAACTTCCATGATGGTTGCAACACTGTAACATACAAATGAAACCCCATACACAGCTGCGGTGTCCTCCTCACTGTTCCCGCTCACCTTCAAAGTTCATTTGAGGCTAATGAACACGGCTCGTAAGAGCTACAGGCTCCCCGAGGGTTTAGGAAGACATTTCACTTGTTTATGTTCACCATATGGTTGGTGTAACTTTTCAGTGGGGAGGTGGGAATAGGGTTACCTTCAAAAGAGTTCACAAATGTCCTGTTTCATGTTTGATTATGTCTTAGATGCTAATATTTTTAAATGCTATTTTAGGTCACTTTAAGGGCACTGTTCTTTTTCAAAGCATTTGGATTTCTCATTTACTGCTGACAAAATGAGTTAAAAGTCAACAGCTACTCACACACCAATGAGTGTACCAACCTGCTATGATCAATGTTTTTTAAATAACAAAGTATCAAATGAAAATGTGACAATCTGAAAGGGGCTCCACATAGAAATTAGCCTGCAGATAATTGTCACCTAAATCTGCAGCTCCCCTCAGCTTTACAGAGCTATATCATCATCTGAACCACTGCTACATACCATTAAAAAACAGCTAGAGAGCGAATCGCTCCCTGTGTTCGGGAAGAGTGACCATGCGGCTTTCTTGCTGAGGGAAAAGTATGTAAAGAAAGTAAGTTGCAGGTCAGGTTATTGAGGCTGTGGTGGGTTTAATTTGTAAAACAACAGACACAGCTGTACCCAAAACTACAGTTAAATCCTCCCAACCATCCGGGATGTCATAAACACACGCACCGCAGCCTACAATATAGGGTTGAGGTCTGGAAAGGAGAAGCCTAATTCCCTCAAATACTGAGAAACATCTATTCCTGCACCAAGATCGAACATCACTGCCGGGTGGGGAAAAAGCACTGACCATGACCTCAAGGCCCTGCAAAGAGTGGTCTGTTCGGCTGAACATACAATAGGCAGTGCTCTACCATACCTAAAGGATATTTACACCAGGAAGTGCAAAAAAAAGGTTTCCCTGCTGCTGTCAGGAAGAAGGTACCACAAACACTAAGCCAGCACTGAGAGGCTTAGATAGAGCTAGCGTCCTAAATGAGGTCACTGCTTATCAGGCATATATTTATCAGACACATGTATTTATTCCTTTTCCTATTTTGTTCTATTTGCTTGTCAATGCAAAAATTAAAGGAACTGGTGGGATTACATTGCTACTTTCTGTGCTTGCTTTTTAGTTTGACTACGTGTTTTTAGCTGTTGGAGGCTCCAGCAGCTTCCTGCAATTCACATTTTTTTGAGTTTAGAGTCCTCGTTTTATCAAATCTCCATAGTGGAGATGGCGAAATTGTAAAGGTAGCCCGACCGATAGAGTCACAATAGACATGGGAAATATGTCAAGTTGAAATAAACCAGAACTTCCATGGCAAGCGTAGGCTGGGAGTTAGCTTATATATGGTAAGTCATTAACATTCTCCATTAATACCAAAATAATCAACAACTTTACTTATCTAAATCAGGGACATTCGCAATAATTTGACACACTCTCTTTGTATGTCTCTCTGTATGTCCCGCGGCGCACCTGCATTCATTTGCTTATTACTGTGTCAATGGGGGGG
Organism: Lepomis gibbosus; assembly: GCA_029875015.1. Classification (NCBI taxonomy): domain Eukaryota; kingdom Metazoa; phylum Chordata; class Actinopteri; order Centrarchiformes; family Centrarchidae; genus Lepomis; species Lepomis gibbosus. The sequence goes on from JAPMOB010241872.1 coordinate 11,478, forward strand.
GGTTGTGGAGAAAATGGATATAACTGTTTTAACCACATGGCTTTATGGTTAATTGTAAGATACGTATTTTAGATAATAGCCAAGAATTAATTTGTACAAAAATATGCATCCATTGTACTGTGCATTTTTCACGGTAGAATTGAGAATAGATACAGTAGAATCACTGTTAGTTAGGCTTAACGAATCAGTGTAAAATAGAGGAAAGTGCATGTGCCACTTTAACTCCAACTGTGTCAATCACCTGGTCCTTAAGCTCCTGGACAAGTAAGATGACATACAGGCAACTAATGATTGCACATCAATAATTTGCAAAGGAATGATTGACACCACAATGTCCAGATCCCAGGGGACTTCCAAGGTTAATGGCATACATGCATTAATGGGCTGAAATGCTAAAGGTCAGGGTATGACAGATAAGAAGACATTATTGTTCTGCACTGAATGACAGATCATGCAGTGTGCCGTAGGAATAAAAAAGCGATGGAGGTCAGATGAAAAGACAGATCAGTGACAAGTGCAAAACATGTTAAATTAGCTTTGAGTAAAATGGATGTTTGATGGTGGTTTCATGAGATAATTATTTGTTGTTAGTGCCAGAGTCCTGCAGCAAGTAATCAATAATGAAAGACTGACACATAGGTACTGAATATATTTACCAAGAATTCATATACAATGCAGAGAAGACATGCTGTACTGACAGAGGATTAGACATAGAATACATTTAAAACTGTAGAATGAGCATCATTAGTACCAGCATTCATATTGTCACAGATGTGTAAAATAGGCCACATTCACAACGCAGACCTTCATGCTCAAATTTGACTTTTTTTTGGATGTTTTCCTCATATCTATTCTAGGATGTAACCAATATCTCACTCCAATATGAACTGACAACCACGTTGAAAAGACTTGTGTGAAGAGTGACAGTAACAAAAGATGTCACATGTCTGCAGCTTGTTTTGAACACATTCTGATTTTGATGCTTGCCCTCTATTTTTGACTTGAATTGAGGCTTCTCCCTGAGTATCAGTCAAGCCATAAATCAACTTCCTTTCCACTGTTGTTTTTATTGGCCTTCAGGACAGAAACTACGTGCTGAACCCAGCTGCTATAGCACCATTAGTGTAATGTTGGTGCTATTTACATTATACAATTTTTTTTATTTTTTTTATTTAACCTTTATTTAACCAGGAAAGTCCCATTGAGATTACTAACCTCTTTTTCAAGGGAGTCCTGGCCAAGACGGCGGCACAGATCACAATAATTCAGTACATTACAGACAATTTCATAACAATTTCATAAGACTATTTAAAACATTTACAAACCATAGATTTCATTTCCAAACCTTTGAGCAAGAGTTTAAACTGGCCTATTGAAACCAGTTCCTTTAATTTCCAGACGTTTTGTAAATTGTTCCATGTTGTGGGGTCAGAATAGTGAAATGCCACCTTACCAGCTTCTGTGCGGACACTTGGTACAGACAGTAGCAGTGAGTCTTGTGAGCGTAAA
>JAPMOB010241875.1:0-18065 GCA_029875015.1 Lepomis gibbosus
GTGTGTGTGTGTGTGTGTGTGTGTGTGTGTGTGTGTGTGTGTGTGTGCGTGTGTGTTTGCATTCTGGCCCTAGGGTCGTAGAGGACATATTGATACAAAACAAAACAGCGCTCAATCTCCCGTCCTGTGATTGCTGCTCCGGTGTCAAGATAAGTCCTGGGCCGGTGGCAGCCGAGAACGGTCGCTACCTCAACAATAGAAGACAGGGAAGGTGGAGCAAAAAAGACGAGAAACACAGAACACCAGCATCTGACTGACTTTCTCTCTGCCTCTGCATGTTAGCTTCCCCCACCAATCCAATATCAATGTAGTAACTGTCTAGTTTTCTACAAACACTGAATTCAAATTGTTCCTCAGATTTTGAGGTTTGCGGCAGTAACTGATGGAACCAAATCAGCTGACCTGTCACATGTGTGTCAAATATTACTGCTCTTCATCAGACAGACAGATTACAGGTGTTTTAAAATCCTACACTCTAAGAAATGACTCATGGGGTTAGTAAACCCATCTTAAAAATAGCTATTTTACCAATAAAAATTAAGTTTGTTAGACACACTTGTTTTATTCAGTTAATAACTTATTTTAAGAAGTTGGCCAAACTTAAAATAAAGAAATCCATCTTAACTCAGAAATATGTGGAATTTTATATACTTTTTTGAGTTTGCTTAACAACAGACGATATTAAGTTAGGGCTACTTGTATATCTAGTGGGCATCCTTTAAAATCATGAGTAAGTTACGACTCAGAACTTGTCTGGACTTGTTTTGCCGCCAGACCAAGCCTGCAACACACAAGACAGTGTGGGAGAAAGCAACTTTGCGTTTCATGATCTAAAATGCGCTACTTGGTGAGTATTATTTTTGACTTGTTTTATCACAATGGCTAACTACCTACATGGCAAAAAAATTGTATTTTCACAACGCTAAAATAATTCAATGTTAAAGATGGTAGAGTTTTAGCTAGCTCCTACTAGTTAGTTAAGTCCCAGTTGCTTTTGTGTCTTGTTTCACAAAGGCAGCCGAATGATCTCGATTGGTATTGAACCTCTTAAGCATAAGTAACACTGCAAAGGTTAGCAAATACGCATTTAGCTAGGTCTTAATTTAAAATCGACAATAATTTACATTGATGCAGGTTTGGTCCGCAACAGCCATTGGGGGTGCCGATTTACATTTATGATTAAACCATATAGGTTACGACACATATTTCGGTTTTACATTTTTGAATGTTGATGTTTAAGCTTTAATATTTTAGTGAAGTTTAAACTGGTTAATTGAGCCACAGCTTGCACTGTGCAAAGGTGGGCTGTAAAGTTGGTACCACGTTTTGGAAACACCATTGTTGCAACATGTGCTAGTTATCTGTAGGTTTGAACATTTGAATCTTCTTGTATTACTTTGGAGATATTTTTTGGATTTGGCATTACAACATTTTAACTAGTTATAATGGCTTTCTTTAAAGTGATCACTGTATTATTTCAAACAGCCCAGGCCTCATAAATCTCATCCTTTAGTCATTTTTCAATCCTTATGGAGGAGCACTTTAAAAATGTTTTTCTTATTAACAGGATGATTCTGTGGAAAGAAGGAGAGAGGTTGCTATGCAAGGCTTAGTGGTGTGTCGATGAGTAAAGGAAGAGGCTGTCTTCAAAGAGCAGTTGGTGGGTAAATCAGGCACTTCAGTGTGTAAGATTTAGGATGCTCTGTTTTCGGAATATAAGAGAAATGGAATATATTATTCGCATGACAATAAAAATCCTTGTGTTTTTGTTACCTTAAAAGGAGTACTATCTACAGACGGAGTGGGACACACCACAGTAGGAAAGCTAAACCAAACACTGACTATAGTTAGGGCCTTTTTACATTTTTCAAGCTTTGCAGCCACCACAGTCTCTCCTACTTGCGTGGAATGACAAGTTGTTTTCAGTTAGTTGCAATTTCATCGCTAGATACTCCTAAACCCTACACACTGGTTCTTTAATTTCAGACACACTGTGTTACTTGCGTTTTTAAATATGATAACTTAAGACACTAACATTTATTCTGATATTACTTATGCCAGAATGGTGGTGGGGATATTATCATTGAAGACCCTTGTAACCAGAGGTGCCAACCTGTCTGAGCCAGCCAGTGCAACGATTGTGATTGAGGGAACAGAAGTCGTGAAAGATCTGGATGTACCCAGAGCTTGTGCCTTGCTAATAGGGGTGATGTATGCACTCCAAACGCCATACCCAAATAACTGAAAAACACTTTTGAAAAGTTTCAAAAGATATTCCTTGGGCTGGATGGCCTGAAAGCCAGTCTGAAGGTAATGTCTCTACAAAGTAAACTTCTGGCCTAAAAATGTCACAAGAAATTTCACAAGAAAAGTCTGCACCGGTGGGATCTAATGTGTTGTTGAGCAAAATACAGCAGGTGTAATGTGTAGTTGGTACTGGTAACAACAAATTTTGTTGAAACTACAATTTCTATGTGTAATTTCTTCTGACTGAAATAAGTTGATTATACTTGAAAAAATAAGGTAACAATTTGCATTGACATTTCTGAGTAGCATGAAAGTAAAACAAAGAAGTTTGAATAACTTAAAGTTTAATATTTCGACCAAGTAATAACACCAAAACCTTATCATTAAAATTAAGTTGGTTCAACTTAATTAAGCTTGTAGATTACAAGGCAAATCACGTTAGTTACTAAACTAATTGAGTTAGTCAAACTATAAACGTCTCATGAGCCACACTCAAAAATGTTTGAGTTGGAATTACTTAAAAAGATCAATGCAAATTGTTACATTAATTTTTTTAAGTAGAGCCAGTCCATTATTTTTTCTTAGAGTGATAGCCAAATTTTAATCTATTTTAATCACAAAACTACAAGTGCAAAGAAGTATCTTGGTACCTGTTATTTTGATTCACATATGTGCAGCAGCGCATAGAGAAAATGTGCTAGGTGGAATTTAGATCAGAGCTCATCCTGATCAATTACGATTACGTATTAAAGCAGAGTAAGGTGTCACGGCTCAGAGTTCTTCAACTGTCTCCTTCCTCACTCCCCCACCCGGGCTGCTGTACCTTTACCCCTCTCTCCCTCCAAAAATGAATATGTCTCATCACCATATGAATATTGCGGGCGTGACAAGTGCATGTAAACACACAAAGGCGGAGTGCTGAAATCCACTCACTTGGAGCTATTAAGTCGTCAGGCGGCACAGAGAAGCTGACAGAGGAGAGAAACAGTGCGCATGTATGTGTGTATTGTGGCAGGGAAGAGAAACGATGTGGCGGGCCACTGAACAGAGCAGCCACAGAGAGAGACAGAGAGAGACTGGACAGGCAGTCAGAAAAAAAAACAAGGAAAGAAAGAAAGAATTGCTGGCAGACTGCTAATTTTACTTGTCGCAGAAAAAAAACACCCAACCCGTGCTCAAACTGTCAACGTCACTGTCACCTCAAAACCCAAGGGAAGGTGTGTGTGTGTGTGTGTGTGTGTGTGCGTGTGTGTGTGTGTGTGTGCGCGTGTGTGCATGTGTAGGATAGAAGCAGAAAAAGGCAAAGGCAATGCTTGTGCAGAGTGCCTTTTGTGTAGCAGGTGTGTGAGCAGGAAGAGCCATTTTTGAGATGGGTTCAAATGTGTGAGAGTGTGTGTGATGTGCATATATGCAAATGCGCACACACACAACAACTCATGTGGTACATGCCAACTTCCTCATGTCAGATTCAATAAGGTTGCTCACACAATACTGTGTTAAAGTGTGTGTGTACGCTGTGGGTGTCAGGGAAAGGAGCGCGTTATTTCCTCTGATCAATGAGGAACTTGCCAAGGTGACCGAGCTCCATCTGTCAAATAACAATGTCTAACTTTTCACCAGTGCTCCTCTCTTTCTTTTTATATCAAACTTCTCTATTAGTCTGGTTTCTTCTTTCATTTTTATCTGAGACATACTTTTCTATGATGTACTCTTCAGCCATGTCAGCACAGGGCTCAAGGGACAGCAATGTCAGATGATTGCTGCATATTCCTGCTACATGCCTCACATATTAGCGGTTTATCTCATACAGCTATTGCTATAAACACGCAATGTCACTGAGTGACTAACCTTGAAAATAATTAAAGGTTTTCCCAAGCTTGAGTAATCTTAAATGATGTTACAGGCCAATAAGTGAACTGATATCATTTATCACCTACTTGCTGCTTAAATTCCACCTCCCACGGGTGGTCCTTATATTGAACATATATAAATGTTAATTTATTCATTCGTTAACTGGCCTTGTGAGCATGATTCCTACATAAGTGAAATACGTTCTGTTTGGAGTGTACAACTGGAGATTTACAGTAATTGCAGATTCGAGTGCTCAAAAGACAAGCATGTTAGGTTATGGAGAAGTCAAGGATATTGTAGATACAAGACTACCATTTAAGGAAAATATTTACAAAGTAACTAATGTTGTACAAGGTAACCCAAGGCTACACTTCAGTGAAAGAACCAGGAATTGAGCTTCTTGTACTTACTGTACTGTTGTATACTGTACTTACTGTACTGTACACTACTGTAACAAACACTGCTTAACACAGAGCATATCTGCATATGACTATATGGTATGGCAATAGTATGGGTAAAGTTGGGTGAAAGTTAGGCAATTAACACTTGGTTTCAGTAAAAAAAAGTATTGCAGATCTCTGACTAAAGTCTCCTGCAGGATACTGTATACATCTGTTTTTCTTTAGCCACTGTACTGGACATTATCTTCAGTAAACACACCACACCATTATGGTTAAAACAAATCCAATAATCATCCTTTAACCACAGGCATCAAATCAAGTTTTCTGTATTCGACGGCCTCTATTGCGTTCACCTTTTAACTCTCTTTTCAGAGTAATCACAGAGCAAAAATGGCATTGAATGAATGCCACTGACATTCTCTGATTTAGGGGTCAGCTAGGCAGTTAGACAGATTTCTCAGACCAAGTGTTAGGTTAGATACAGCTGTGAGTGACTTCAGCTGCTAAGTGGGCCAGGGGTCTATCAGTCAACGGATCTGTTAGGCTTGTAACCTGCAGCGACAGGTCCTTAACACGCCGCGTGGACAGAGCCGTAACAGATGCCCAGCTAAGTGCCTGATTAAAACTTAATGTGCAGAAGGAGCCGTGTGCAAGTGTGTGCATTTCAGTATGTGTGTGTGTGTGTGTGTGTGTGTGTGTGTGTGTGTGTTGGACAGTGTTAGGGAGAATGTGAGATGGGCACCAACCCTCCAGCGAGAGAGGGACCATGCCAGCTGCTTCTCTCCCCAGAGACGGAGCCCTGAAGCTGGGCAGCGAGGCAGGGCAGTCAGTGGGGACTCCAGGGGGCCATGGCACAGTCACAACATAAGCGGCATATGTGACGTGACACTCCACTTAACAAATGAGATTTCATTTTCTAATTATAATACATCCCCATAACCATACAAACGCACACATACACACACATTAAAATCACAGACAATGGTTTGGGCTTTCAAGTCATGTCTTCAAACCTACTTTTGTCACAAGGCAAAATAAATGAAGCACCATGGGGTCTGTATTTTTTAAAGAACATGTATATCTGACTCAGAACATCTATAAAATGTGTAAAATCTGCAATCAGTTAATTTAGCTGCGTTAATAGTGTGTAACAACATTGGATAAAGATGTTGACATAATGCTTTTCACTTTTACTTTTTTATTTATTTTTTCTTTTGTATTTACAAAATATAAAATCAGTTTATGCATTGTTGAAGAACAGTGCGTAATCGCCTCACTGAGTTTCACTATGACACTTGTCTTTATAAAACTCGTTCTGCAGTTGATCACTGCAGTGTTTGTCAAAATGCACACACATGGCAATTCTGTGTACATAGTCTGTGGTGCATGGTCCATATCATCCAGCATGTAGCTACTGGTTAAAGACTTAATCACGAATAAGGAGTACAGACAAATGCAAACATTGTTATTGTTAAGTTCATTCATAACTATAAGGAACAGAATAGTCTAAATGTTTGCAAGGTTTTTATGACAAACATTTCTTGTGTATAAACACACTCAAAATGAACTTTCATGAATGAGACTGATTGTGTGTGTATGTGTTTGTGTGTGTCCAAGGTATGAGTAGCTTCGTGGGTCAACAAGCCAGCAGCCAATAATTTACCCACTGGCAGAACATTTCATCTGCCTATCATGCTCTCTCTCCCTCCCTCCCTCCCTCCCTCCCTCTGTTTCTCCCTCCATTCCTCTCTCACTGATTATGCCGTCAATACGGTGCGGATGAGAGGAGCTGACAATTGACCAGCCTGGATCAATATCAGCTAATAAGCATGTCAGGAGAGAGGAGAAAAGAGCAAGGAATCGACTGAGTGAGAGAGAGACAGAGACAAAGAGAGAGACGGAGAGAGAGAGGATGAGTTAGAAAGTGACAGAGAGAAAAAGCCAGTTTGATCCAATTCGGCTGCTTGGCGTGTGGAGGTGTAAGTGGGATGATTGGCCTGTTATTGCTGGTTTAATGTTAGGCAATCAGAGCCCTAGTGGTCTAGATATCAACAAACATCCATCAAATTGTCCCTTCTTCTTCTTGATACCACCTCCTCTGCCTGGCCCCGCCTGGACCCCTGACAAACAATACAACAACAATGAGAGCTGAGCAATGGTGCCGTTTAAAAAAACCCCAGGGAGGTTGAATTGATAGCCTTGCACTCACTGCACGAGCCAAAAGAAAATACGCTTGTTTGGGGGATTTTGTTTGTGTTGGGGAGATCTTCACTCATTTTATTTTTTATTTTCCTTTTATTCCAGCCTCTCGCTGCCTTTCCCCCTTGCAGAGGAGCATGCCGTTGTTGATGGTGATATAATAACACAGTCAGGTGTCTGTGGCCAATTCCCTGTCATTTGGTTTTGCGTAAATCACCATGTATTTTTCTCTTCTTTTCTTTCTATTTGCTTTCTCTATTTCACCGCTCGATCTTCATTTTTTTCCCAAAGGTGTCATTTTCTTTTGCTCAAATTACCTTTCCCTTGGCCTCCCAGGCGCCACAATTGCTGATGTTGTATGGATACTGATGGAAGCTTTTCTGTGTAAATGCAACACTGCTACTAGCACAGGTAGTCAACACTACTTAGTCTAATGCTGCTTATCATAGAGGAGCAGGAAGATACATGATGGACTCCAGATTTACTGAAATGACTAACTAGGCCTACCTGATTGACTAACTGAAAGATTGTTAAGGGACAAAAAGACAAAAAGGAGAAATTTGACTGATTGACCGTCACCCCATTTTCTGTCCACCACACGATCAAAGATTTGAACTGAACTGAATCAGTTGAGGTCTGTTCAGATCGTTGTTGTACCACCAGAGAAAATTAAAACACAATGAAACAATACAACACACAAAATGGTGTAAATACTAAAAAAAATACAACAAAGTGTCACTGCGACACAAACATTACATTACATTAGTTCAATTAGCTAACACTTTTATTCAACGCGACTTACAATTGCTATAAACAGAGGCTGCACGCCTCAAGAACATTAAACAGAGGATGGTCCAGATTTTGCTGTTCATGTACATGTATTTTTCAACCAAAGATGAGCAACAAGGAAGACTCACCAGTGATTTTACTGGCAACGTTGCCCACTTGATTTTTGTTTTGCAGTTTTAGATTCCCATACCAACAATTCTCAGAGATGGAGTGACACCAAATAAACAAAAATTTTGTTTATATGCTGCTAATTTGCAACAGCAGTAAAGTAGTAGTAGTAAACTTACTGAACACATCTGAAAAAATGTTCACTAATAACATTTTTCATGTATGTATTTTCCCTGTTTAGTTGTTGCGGCAAATAAAGCATGACATTGATATGGTTATATTTAGACAACTTTTTTAGGGTCAGGTAAAGACTGCTGTCTTTCTTTGCTGTCTTTCTTTAACATTGACAAAGTAAACGGTGACAGAAGACGTGTATACTTCTTTCATATTTAAACAAAATTAGGGCCGCACAATTAATCTAATCGCAAACACAATCGCAATGTTGTCATGTGCAATTACATAACCGCAAAAATTGTGCGATTTAATAAAACAGAAAAAGTCTGTGTGACACTCTTTTCTGTGTGTGCTGCAGTCTGCTCATTATCTCCGCCCACACTGGGCCCACTGGGGGCGTGTGCCCCTAAAAACTGTTAAGCCTGCGTGCAATGAGAAAAATTATTTATGAGCAGACTAAACAATATACTCTTTATTTAATACACTCATGTACCTGGAGTTCCTCCACCAGTTTGTGGATAGAGACTCTGCATTAGACAGATGTACATTGAGCCGGTGCCAGTGTGCCAATGTTTGCTGCTTTTAGCCGCCTCCTCCGTAGAGCAACACGCTCCCCTTGTTCTGTTTTACTAGTTATTATTATAAATATTTTTTAACTTTGTTCATGTTGAGAAATACACATTTCAAAATGTCAGTATTTCGCGCATTCCTTGATAATTAAGCTAGTACGACCATTTGTTCAATTATAATCAAATCACAGTTGCAAATCGCAATATTGTCCACAATAATCGCAACGACTTTTTCTCCAAAACGTGCAGCCCTAACCAAAACCACGCACCACATATCGGACATGTGTGTCAATGTCATGTGGTATGTTAATTCACCATCCACCCCAACTAAACTGTTTTTGTTTGTCTATATGGCAATTCAGAAACAACTTTTTTCGTAGCATTTTTTGTTTCCCCTTTCAGTATCCTTTTCTGTCTTTATTTAAATCTGAGCACGTTAACAAAATCTTAATATGTTCTTGTTTGTTCAACAAATGAATCGTCCATCAGCCTTCCTGTCTGATCTAACACATGCTGTCCCCTGCCAGACATGTTAATCACCAGGCAGAGCCCCCTGCCTACATATTCAGCCAGTGCCCCTGCTAGGACCAACTACATGACATGTCCTGTTCTCCCACACATGCTGATTGCACTGTGGTCGTAGTGATGAGTGATGGAACGAAGGGGACAGAAGAGGGAGTGGAAAAGGTGGAGAGCGGCGTTGTTCTCATTTACATGTTTATAGCTCCTCGGTAGGGAGGGGACAGCTCTTGTTTGCGTGTGTGTTCGAAGGACATGTCCAATTATCAACCCTGTTGTTTCCTCAACAACGCTCTCTGACTGCTCAACATGCAAACACAGACAACCAGACACACAACACACACTCATATGAGCCAGCTTTGCTCGCTGGGAGAACGAGCTGGTTAGTGTACTGTGGGCTGCTGTGAAGGGTCATATGTCATATGGCAGGTATGGAGTCAGCTGTGTTTTAATGACAGCAGTGTGCATGTGTGTGTGTGACAAATAGAGAAAGAGGGTCAATGCCAACCTGCCCACACACCGGGTTAACTCATAACTCACAACCACAGACACACTGGATGAGACATAACATATGCCATATGGCAAACATACAAACTCAAGCATACCTAATGTGTTATTTCCATGTTAATGCAACCCTCTCCATCACCATGACAACAGGAATGATTGACAGAAAAGGAAAGAAAGAGAAAAGAAGGGTTGAGATTTCTCTTTTTTATATACCAAATGCATGTTCTTAACCCCTCCACCCCACATACACACAACCATGCACAAAGATAAAAATGCAACAATTTATTCCAGTGATGCCCCCAAAAAAAGTAATCGGGGGCCCAAAACGTGAGCTGCAAGGAGGCTAAACACACACTCACGCGCCATCTGATAGTCTCTCATCTCCTCATTCCTCAGACCCCCACCCTTGCAACTCTAACAAACATACACACACACACACACACACCCTGGGAGGAGAAAGAATATTAAAAACAAACAAACACAGAATTGACTTGCTGAGAAGAATTACAGAGGTGCTGATTACATCTGACCCCTCACCTTTGCTGTCAAAAAACGCTCCTCTCTCCTGTCTTTTTCTCACCTCCATTAATGTGTCAACTCGCATCCCCCCACTTTGTTAACCTCTGCATTCCTGCTGTGGATTTTCCGAAGAATTGCTTTGTTTGAGGAGTATTCTTGTTCAGTAAATGGAGACCACCTCAATAGTAGCTCCCAGATCTTTGTATCTGTGAAAGCGCTGTCAATTTGGCAGAGGGCTTTGCTGTGCTTCCCACATTTTAAACAAAAAAGACAGAGACAAAAGAGACAGAAAGGTTAAGATGAGGATTAACGACGCAAGGAGAACAATGGAAACAGGAAAACAGATTGTTAATGTCTCAGTTACCAGAAGTTGGATTTATAGTCCAACTCCGTATCGGAGATCAGTCTTATATACACAATTCTTATGTGGGACATATAGGAGAGCTGTCTGATCTGTTAAGGGACTTAACTGCGTAAAGCTACTTATGGTCTCTGATACACAATTGACAACAACAGACAAGCTACCTGGATTATGAACTGGTTAGTAGGAGAGGTCAAGAGTGGAACTGCCCCATTAACCCTGTAAGTTGCATGTTTTGGTTTGACCATAAGTTGCACACAACAGTTAGATAATGTAATGCCACATAAACCCTTCTAGTCAGGACGCTTTAGGGAGGATGTAACTAAAACCTCTTCAACATGAGGACGTGCCCCCTTAAACATTTAAAATGGATGTTCATGGACAGCCGCAACTGAAACACCTTCTAGTTAAATAAGTAAAAGCTAGTTCACAAAACCACAACCTAGAGAGAATGTAGCTTAATGCCATAACTGAAACCCTAATTAGCCCATTCCTGACTTGCAAAACCTCAGTTAACTGTCTGGTAAATGATGGCTGATATCCTATAAGCTAGCCACCTAGTAAGCACCAAGAACAATCTCACATCTGCCCTAATATTTGCCCATATACCATTTTATTGTCAACAAAATCTAACAAATTACCTGAGTCTTTTTTTTATCAAATAAAGTCATTTTCTTCAGATTTCATTGGTTTACAGTTAGGCTGGCAATATTCTGTTTTTCTTATATTGTCTAAGAAAATAGGAGAAAGAGCAAAACCAACAATGAAGCCATGTCAGGCTTTGGCTACACAAGTTACACTGTTGGTACGATACCTTCATAAATGTTGATTCTGGTCTTTTCATGGGATTAAAAAAAAAGAAAAAAAAGAATTCATAATAGCTACCACCAGACTTATCTTTTAAAGAAGCAAGATGCTGTCTAAATGGTGTCTGATTGTGAGTGGATAAAGCAAGTCTATAATACACCACAGTTACCTCTTTCTCTGAACCTTATACTCTCACATGCAAGATTCTATCCAGAGTGTTTTCCTTAGCTAATCCTGAGGGAGCTCACACCAGAGTGGACCTTAAACATATCACGGGTGCTCAGTAGGGATGGGCATTTCAAGCAAAAATAGTATTTGAAAAGTCACTGGGAAATATTCGACCATTCTTCAAAGATCGCCACGCCACCACCACACACGCACACACACACATACACAAAGAAAGAGACAGAGACAGCGAGAGTGCTTCACTCTCAAATAACCTAATAGTTGTTGTAGACTTGCAGTATAATAGTTTTACCTGTTACCTTTGCCAGATTTTAATACACTATTAGGTTGCTACTGAGCATCTAGCTCATCTCACAATGGTGTAGCCTAACTGAACATTGTCACACCCATGTTTTACTGATAATATATTTCACTTTGTTTTTACAGGCACCTGGTACTAACACGTATAACTTAACAACTATTTGAAAACCGTGACCCGTCTCTCGTGTTCAGTCATCTGAATCCTGTGACCCAGATTGTAAGGCCTGCTATTCCCTTCTCTCTCATCCTCTATATCTCTCTCTCCCTCTCTCTAACACACACATACACACACTCTGGTTTCTAATAACAGCAATGTGATAGTTAACTGGTGCTGGAGTGGAGTTGCGGTGGTGTGGCAGGGGCTGATTTGGCAGCAGTCACAGCTGAAAGGCTTTTATCCTGCATGGTAGAAAGCACAGAGATGGACATGCACAAGAACCCCTGAGGGACACGCACGCTCACTCTCACACACAGACACACACACACACACACACATGCACACAGGGAGTAGTGGCAGTCGAAAGGAGTCTACTCAAGTGTTTGTTGGGTCTGAGGAGGCAGAGAAAAATACAAGAGGGAGAAAGAAAGAAAAAAAGAGTCGTCTGACATAGAAAGAACGAAGACAGACCTCAGGATGATGTTACTGTATGTTGCTAGGAGATAAACTGCTTTTTTATTATTACCCAGAGGGCTTTGCAGCAGTCTATGGGTCTATCGGTCAGTGTACAGATCAATGGAGCTCTTCAGACCAGTGCTCGACTGTATGATACCACCTCAGGTTACACAAGTGCACAGAGGCGGACAGAATCTTGCAGGTTCACACATGCTGCAGTTAGTGAGGAAGAAGCTTTTTGCGTCCTCCACAAAAACCATTACGGTGGGAAAAAAAACACACTTTATCCTAACCCTCATATTTCTCATTTAAACATTTGCTTTGTGCTGTTCTGCAGACCTGCAGTTAAACACTCACAGTTTCAGTGGCTTTCAATGCCAGATCAGGCACTGGTTGAACGGAAGTTGAATTAAGCCTTTTTGCAGCAATTAGAAAAGACACCTTTTATTCTTTCCAGTCAGCAGCTATACCAAACTAAACAAAAATGATGCTCTCAGAGTGTCTGAATTTTTCTAACTCATTGTCAGACCATAAAAGTGATCAGTATTGTGAACGGTGTCTTTTGATGTGCCTTTGTGTAAGAGGAGTTAATTCTAAATTTAGTAACAAACCAGGGTCAAATTATGCAACTGAGAGATCACAGGTTAAAGAGAGGCAGAACAAAGATGAGACTATAAAACAGCAAACCAGTTATCTGGCTATTACTGGGTTCATTCTCATTATCGGTTGTTAGCAGTCTGGGGTTGTCCTTTTAATCCTTGTGCGGACAGTAAACACATGATTATACAAATAATGAGGGGAGATATGGATAGTCAGGCAAAGTACAGCAAAGGGGTAGAGTAAGATGGACACCATAGAAAAAGGGCACAACAGGGTAGAACATAGAAATGTAGGGCACATTACTGCACACAAAAGAAAGCAAAGCAGAACTATTTGTGGTGCGATGAAGAACCATGCCCAAATGACTGGAAATGCCCAAGACGGTTTAGTGCACTGAATTACTCTTTATTAAACAACTGCCATAACGAGTAAAATAAGACTCCAATTTTCCAATTTCACAATCAGTTGAATGCTCAATACTGTGTTTGTCAGTAAACACACTCAGTGTGTACACAGGTAGAATTAACTAAATTCTAACAAGTACCTTTCTGTATAAAAGGGAACTTTAATTTAAAGTTTATATTAAAATTCAACCTAAAGGATTTCTGTACATTTCAAAATACATTTCTGTTTCACTTGCTACAACCAAAAACATGTACAGAGCCACCGTAGGGAGTACGGAGTGTGGCTACAGGGCCTATCTAGTACAGTGGTTTCTCCCTCGCTGGTTTGACTATGGCACTTATCTGCCTACTGCAGAGAGAAGAGAGCAGATACCACACAGATGAGCTCCACTGCCAGTGTGTGGCTGTGCACAAGTGTGTGTGTGTGTGTGTGTGTGTATGTTTATCCTGTCTGTGTGTCTTTCCAATATTTGGGTCTATCTGTATACATGTGGAAGTGTTTATACAGGCATGTACTGTGCGTGCGTGTGTGCGCCATTCAGTGTACTGCACAGTGTGTTTGTCTCCCTTTACCTTTTCCACTTATCTTGACATGCAAACCCCTCTGTGTGAAGGTGTGAGATGTGAGTAGTGGCGTCTGACTGTGAGGAGATTTGAGCTCCGGTAATATTCAGGTTTGGGATCCCTCTCTCTCTGTGGATTAACCTCAGATGGAAAAGATCTGGCCCGCAGACTGTTGACAAAGCCACAGTTATGCATGATACAAGAGCTCGGCAAACGCATGTCATGTTGAGGCGAGACCTTTCAAAGGTATATCAGAGATGCTGTACATTTTTCACTTCATAGATCTATATACAGTGTAAATATTATGCACTCTTCAATAGAAAGCACATAATATCAGCAACCTTTGTATAGACACTGCATGCTTGTTTTCCATTTGTTTTATGTCTGGCACTAAACGATGAGTCAATTAATCTATTAGAGATCTACAATTTTGATCATCTATCATCGTGATCATCTATCCGATCATTTAAGTCATTTTTCAAGCAAACTTGCCAAACATTTTCTGGTTCCACTTTTCTCATTGCAAATTGAATATTTTCAAAAATTGACCAAACAATTAATCTAGCAAATAATTGGCAAATTAATCGATAATGGAATGGATCTTTAATCTATTTTCATATTTATTTGCATACAGAATAGCTAGATGTTTATTTTTGCCCGCTTTTGTTTAGCAGTATGTCTATGTTTGTATCTTAATTTACATCCGAGTCACAATGTTTATCTGAGTCGATGAAGCTAGATTTTTATTGTAAACTATACAACATAAGGGAAAATTGGTCTTAAGACGACAAATACAACTATGAAACTTTGACATACTGCAAAAGCAGATGATAACAGTTATCCTAAACACTTAGGAAGAGAGTCTAAACCCACTCAATTGAAAGTATGTATTTTTTTTTTTATTTAAATGTACAATGTTGGTTTAATTTAAACCTCTTATCAACTGTCTCTCTATTTCTGTCAGAGAGGGAGAGAGAGAGACAGAGAGAGAGAAGGAAAGTAAAACTGAGATAAAGTTGTAAAGAGTAGGAGAAGAATGTGTTTTGCACACAAATCTATATTCTTGAAGAACCCCTATAGGCATATCTATATGCGTGTGTGTGTGTGTGTGTGTGTGTGTGTGCGCGAGTGGGAGAGAGAGCGGAGAGAGGACCACCATGGGTCATCCGTCCATCTGTCCAGCCAATGTTCAATTTGAAGCCAGAGAATAGAGGCATTGAGTCAGGTAAATGCCGAATACAAAGTCTGTGTATGTGTCCATGTGTGTGTCCGTGTCCGTATGTGTGTGTGTGTGTGTGTGTGTGTGTGTGTGTGTTCGCCCACACTGAAAGGCAATGGCAAGTCGGACCAACTCCATCACTCTGGATGAATAGGGACACCCATGGATGAACGGATGGAAAGAGAGATAGAAGAATGGGAGAGGAGAGGGGGAGGACAAGGAGTGACATGTGGAGGTTATCTGGCCAGAGAGAGAGAGGGCGGGAGGCACACATGGGAAGGGAGTAGCTATTGTACATTATTAGCTGGCATACAGTAAAAAGACCTCATACATGCACAAACACACACTGGGCGGCAGTGAATAGACTGTTCCATCAAGGATCACAGTGTACTTTCAATCAGTCAGTCCATGTGCAAGTATTCTGTAGCGATTTCATGTCCTGTTGAAATAATATCTTGAAGACAGGTCCTGTTGACTTCAAAGACTGTCACTCCTAAGTCACTGGAACAAGCACACTGGTACTGTCAGTCAGAATAGTAATACTCATTTTTATGCAGTAAGTGAAAGCGAATTGATTGCCAACAATTTTTATAATTCTTAAAGTTGTTTTCCAAGCAAATTTGAGAAACATTCACATGTTCCAACTTCTTGAATGATGTTTTATATACATTAATTATAAATTAACATTAACACAGTAATTACAATTTGAATGTCTCTGAGTTTTGGACTATTAGTTTTGGACAAACAAAACGAGCAATTTGATGGCACCCTACTGTAGTACCATAGGAAATTTACACTACTTTCTAGCATTTTACAGACTAAACTATTCATTTTTAAAAAGATGATTAATCCATAATGGAAATAATTATTCCATTATGGATTAATCATCTTTTTATAGTTCCACCCCTGACATATAATGTCTTCTTTATATTCCTTCAACATTAGTATTCCTGGTCATATAAGGTTTGCTTTATTGTTCTAAACTCCCAGTGTCCAGTTATTTCTCTCTGGAAAATAATATTCTGGTGGTACCCCTAATGTTTACACCACTATGGTTTGTTGATAAGACCAGGATAGTTAGCGTGATCAGCAATGGCCACTGTGGCTGGAAGAACAAAGATATGTAGTGAAACCACATGTTTTTTTGCAAAAAATAGGAATGCTGTAAAAAAGTGTTCCAACTTTTTATTTCAGTAAGCACATGGATTCTATTCAAGGATTCTATTTAAGATTTTTCCTTTAGATATTTTAGATTTTTTCTAATAAGAGAGTTTATTTGTTCAAAAAGACAAACTTAGTTTATTGAGTGGCCCTAGTATCACACTTACGTTGTAATAAGAATTGCCTTTGCGCTTTCACCTCATTACTCAATCTGAAATCTTAGTTTCAGACACGTTATAACTGAAAACCAGTTATGACATGTCCATCTGGTTGACATCATGCCACCGTATTGGTTTCTAGGAGCAGTTAAAGTGTCATGTCACCTGGAAAAATATGCCGATTTAAGAGTTTTTCATCTAAATAGACTTATAACGATCTGTATAGCTGAGTCAATTTTGTCCACGCTTTGGCAATGACATCTCCATTCTTACTAAAAGCTAAACCCTAACTGGTTTTATTGTTTTTACAACTAGGGAAACGGCCATCAATTAGTCCCACACCAGGCCACTGAAATATAAACTACTACTACTCGCTACAATAAGATACCAGTGTTGGCAAGAAACTGACAGAGGTGATGGGTACAATCTAGGTGATTGGTGAACTTTAAAACACATCTTCTTTCTCCTGTTTACTGCACACACATATAAACCCGCTGCATAAATAGACTCAGACATATATTCACAAAAATATCCCACGGTTAGCAAAACACTCCTCATTTCAATTAACAATTATTATGCTTCACAGGCAGCCCCTAAAATAAACTTGCTTGCCATCTCTGTTATTCTCTGTCTGGCGTTTCTCTCCCTCTTTCAACAATTCATGGCTCTTGCTCGGATCTTCCCTCATTTCCTTCCCAACCTGCGGGGTAGTAACTGTTCATCTCTGTCATCTCTCTCTCTCTCTCAGTCTGTCTTTTCCCCTCTCTCTCTCTCTTTCTCTATCTCTCGCTCCCACCTCAGGGCCACTCCAGTCTAAATGGAGTGATTAGTCTAAAGTGGGTGCTGTCAGTGAGATCATCCCAAGATAGAGTCCTATCTGGAATGACCTGAGCCGACAGCAGACCAGCTCCAGAGAGACAGAGGGAAAGAGAGACACTATTAAATGTTCTATTTGTGACAGCTGGCTCCAGGCTCTGCCACAGCCATGCCTCCTCTCTTCAGAGCTCCATCTAGATCCAACTACAGCTCTTGCTCTGAGCTGTGTCCATATCACCCAGTCTCTCGGTATAGAGTTAATATGGAGAGCAGAGAAAGAGGGGGAGGAAGAACGAAGGACAGAGGAAAAGGGAGGATGAGACGAGGGATTAAGTGAGGTGAGGGTTAAACTGGACTAACACCCGACACATTAACGAAATAAATCAAGACATATGATCATAAATAAATACGGTGGCTTAAAGATTAGAAAGCTTTGGCCTCCACCTGCCTCTCTCCTCCACGTACACACACACACACACACACACAAAAGGACAAGGACAGAGCATTACAATACACTGCGGAGGGCACACAGGCTGACAAAAGCCATTTCATCATGGGTTAACCTCATTCACACATTAATCTGCCACAATAGCTTCCTAATCACATAATCCACAGAAATTATACAGACAACACCTTTAAATTATGATTGCACAGCTGGAGGGAGGAGGGATTAACTGACAGGAACGAGAGGTGACTGTGCATGTGCGTGTGCAGCAACTTTGTGCTCATAAAACTGATGCAAAACTGAGATGTGAGCCAGTTGCACACACACACACACACACACACACACACACACACACACACACAGAATCGCATACTCGTCTCGTCTGTATTATTTGTCAAGTGAACATAACGCTCTACCTCTCAGAGATCCCTCTGTGGGATGCGTTGTTGTTGTTGTTGGTGGTGGTGGTGGGTGGGTGTGTGTGTGTGTGTGTGTGTGTGTGTGTGTGTGTGTGTGTGTGTGTGTGTGTGTGTGTGTGTGTGTGTGTG
>JAPMOB010241876.1:0-19190 GCA_029875015.1 Lepomis gibbosus
CACTGACACCAGTGTTCCAGCTGCTTCTGTGACACAACTGTGTCATGCATTTTAATATTTAGGAACAACTGGGTTTGCACAGTGGGTCTTGGGACCTGTAGCTGCTTAGAAATGACTCCAAGTGACATTCCTGTGTGCACTTCTTCAGACCCATGCTGAGCTCCCTAGTCCAAGCGTTTGTGGCCGGGTCTAATGAGTGTATCAAACAAACCCTATTTTAATGGGCTCAGAGAAGGAAGTCGCCAGCTGTAGTCACTCATAATCACTCAAAGCTACACAGGGCCACGACGCAAAACAAATTTGATTGACAAAACTTTCAACATCACCATAATTGATTGATTGAGTTGATTTTGGTCACGTCGTCAGAAGACACATAACAAATTTGTAATAACAACCAAAATTCATGACTGTTTTTTGTGACAAAGACGCATCTGCTCCAATGATTCCATCACAGACAAATATAGAGTCTTGGGAATTATTGGAAACTCAAACTGCCGTCACACGTTCTTTACAAGTGTACGCAAACTTTTATTCACAACTGTTCGTATACTGACATTAAGGTGACCAGATTTCTAAATGAAAACTGGGGACATTTTTGGTTTGGTGGTCAGTATGTCATTAGAAAAATATAATGCTTTTATATATGAAATAAAAACGGGACAATTTTGGTTTCATAATCTGTCAAACAGAACTCTTCTGAAAGTCTGAAACTAGCTTTCAGTCAATAAGTAGAGGCTTCAATCACTTTCTGGCGAGTAGAATAATGCATTTTATGTGTTGTTTTGGCCATTTAAAGGTATTTACCAAACAAGGATTGGTTGGTACACAGCAAGTTAAATTATGTAGAGTCATAAGGATAATGGCAAAAAGATATTTATAGGCTACATTCCGTTTTCTAAATGTAAACAAGGATGTTAGACATACGCCTACCAAACATATAATCCATCAGCAGCAACAGGCTTCTAGTATTGGCTATAATCAATAAATCACAATTGTGTTTATTCTGTGTTTAACCGTTAAACTATCACAAAGACAAACCTTTGTGACATAAAGTGATGTTTATTGGCACGTTATGTCTGTTTGATCCAGATAAAAGCAGCTGTAGCGTAAAGAAACTGGGCGAGGAGGTTACATACTATCAGTTCCTGGACACGTAAAATCTGATTTCAGGTCTGTTAACACCTTATACAGTCTGATTAACACAGTTCAAAACGGGGGCATGTTCTGATTACTTAAATCACTATGGTGACACAAAGATACTGTCAGTGCAGTCGTCCAATAACAAAATAGCCCCACGGCCTTTAGAAAGTAATTCAAGTGATGAAGCAGGCGCCTCTGTAGACTTTAAAAATGCCTGTAAAACGGTGCAGTTCTTTAGCAAAGACCTCAGGATGTCGTCAGCTCCTGACATCTTAAGAAACTTAAGGCAGTCGCTTCCATGTTGTTACAGTTCACCTCCGGGCCAGCGGCGGCAGCACCGAGGAGCTGCTGAGCGAGGAAGACGAAGCGGGCGCCATGTTTGATTTTAGCTGGAATTCGCCTGCTTCTTGTCGTAATAAACTGTGTTTTTCTTATTTTACTTTCTCCTGACATCGACTTGAATTCTCCTGACGGGTCGATGGGGAGTTCGCGTTTCCTCCACTGGGTTAATATTTTGAACTCTGATTATAAATAACAGCTTAATTAGCGTTAGACGGCAGAAGTGAGTGTTCCGCTAGTGCAGCCGTTCAGGACTGTGGCAACGTAAGACGCCCGCACCGGAGCTAGCGAGCACAGCTAACATCGCGATAAGCCAAAGTCAGCGGCCGTCTGCTCCTGGAGGAAATTTACAATAAAGGAGTCCGTCTTTTGGAGCCTTTTGGTTTGTTTTCCCGTCCCTATACACAGACCTACAGTAACGGTACGTGTTTACGTGTTTCTGTGAACGATAACTGTTTAGTTTACGATTAGCAAGCTAGCTTAACTGCTAACGCTAGCTTCTAACGGCTAATGTTTAACGGTGCTCGCCTCTGATTGGCTGAATCGCTGTAAAAACACATCGATTAACACATCGCATACAAACGTAACGTTAGCAGCTAACTTTAAAATGCAATATGTGATGATTAAATTAATTGTTAATACATAATAATTCAGTGGGAGTCAGAATAACATTAACACAGAGCTGCGAGAACACAATGATAAACCGTTAAACATCAACTAGAGTCATAAAGAACTATAATTAACAGCTGCTTTGTTGATTTGCAAACACTTAACTTTGCCAGTCTTCATCAAAAACTGTAAATTCTTCCATCCTATGATCTGGATGCATTACATGGCCGGTGAAGTGGACAGCTTGGTGCTTCAGCAGATAATGTTTGGGATAAAATTGTTTGTGTCGTGTTGAGGGGAAAAAAAGGTATTGCGAGGTCTACTGGCCTTCCCAGAGCTCCTTCAGCCACATCCAGTGGCCTTCTTCAGTGGATGAAGGTTGCTCAGTATCTAGGAAGTGGTCATCGTCCTGGAGTCAGCAGACCTGCAACTGCAAGGTCCAAAATAACTTTCATCGCTAATTGTCTGCCAATTTTTAAATGCTGAACAGTTAGGCATCATTTAATGTAAATAATGTCAATTCAGTGCTCAGTATATTTACACACAAATTTAATGCACAAAAGGAGAGATGTCTTTCAGTACAAGAAAATCCCTCCACCTTAACAACCAGGTATTTTAATTGAATATGCAAGATTAGAAAGGAAGCAGATTAGAAAGGGACATGGTAAAATGGGTTGCTTGATGAATAGTATTATTAGCCTACTAATTTCACTAAAAGATCATTTGAGAGGCATGGCATGAAATAATAAGCTATCATATAAACCTACAGAAGACAGGAAACACAAGTGTTAAAGTCAGTGCTCAATACAGAGCTCAAAGTTCAGAGTCCTTACGTCAGTTAAATCTCCACACGTGTCCAGATCTCAACAAAAAAATCCTCTTCTGGATCCCAGCAAGCGAACAAATATACTCAGTTTCATCAGACAAAAGTTTTCTATTAAAAATAAAACCAAGTGACGCCTGTTGAGTGTTATTGATTGTCCAACAATACCAGACTTATCTCCCGTAGTCTGGCCGGTGCTGCACTGGCTGTCACCCAGGACCGGTGAGTTTGGATTGAAACGCTGCCACAGTACGCTAACCTCACCACATGTGTCTTCGTGTTGTGCGTTTTCCCTGTCTGCCGAATTGGCGGATTGCCCGACGATGCCACCCGCCAATTTCAGACCCTGGTCATTGGGTAAAGGTTAAGGAGGCCTTTTCAGGCTCATAAGGGGGCGCATAGGATGGTAATATAACTTTAACTCACTGTGACTTGGGTGCCAGGAGTCCAGTAAGATGACTTGGGTTTTCTGTGCAGCTCTGACTTGGTACATGAACAAGAGATAATTTCAATTTCCACCAGTAAGTTTTTCACAGTGAGATTACCAAACCAACAGAGCATAAAGAATATTTAAAACTAATATTTAAGATGTTGAAAACGTTTTCTAAGTTTCCTGCACAGAGCCCTGACCTCAACCACATCCAGCACCTTTAGGAGGTGAACTGGAACCAGCCTTATATACTGTAACTGTGCACACATCACTTAAACCTCCAAAGTCCCAGAACAAAACCAAGGACACCACCTCAGTGTCCCCACAGCCCTGACCAGGACGTGTCCCTCTCTTATTTTCAGAGGCCTTGAGGAGACCCGTCCACCTTCAGGAGGAGCAGAGCATGAGGAGATGAATGGAGTGACGGAGGAAGAAGAACAAAGCGGAGAGGACGGTCAGCAGCTTCCTGCTGAAGGTCAGCGATTCTTTCTTTCTCCACACGAAGCCCAAGTTCTGACAGTTTCTGCTACTATCAGATGCTCCTACTGCTGAACCATTTTAAATTACAACACTAACTCCATGTGTCCTGTAAGAATATGTGGAGCATATTTTGACACTACTGGAACACATTATTATTATTATTATTATTATTACCCTAAAGACTGAAAAATGTCTTAATTCTATTTATTTAAAGGTTGTAAATAAAGGAGAGATCAGTCGAAGTTCTTTGCTCTTTATTATTGCAAGGTCAATCAAGACTGTGGGTCATGCACATGCCCAGATCCGCTCAGTAGCACCTCTCCATTGGTAGCATAAATCGACAGAACACCTTATTTTCTTTTTCTTTTTTTACTGTTAACATGTGAAAACAATCTGTTTTTGTAAAGAAGCAGTAGAAGCTTAGGTTTCTGTACAGATTAAACAAATGAGGTTTGACGAGTCAATCAGGGAGCGTTAGAGTTGCTGCTAGGTGCATGATATTATTTGCCAGGCTAGCTGTTTCACCCCGTTTCCAGTCTTTATGCTAAGCTAAGCTAACCAGCTGCCGCTAAAACGTTATGTTTACTGATCGTGAGAGTGGTGTCAGTCTGACTCTCAGGAAGAAAGAGAAGAAGAAGTATATTTCTCAGAAGCTATTTGTTCAAAGATACAACTCATTTATTTGAATCCGTGGTCGACTCTGATGATCTGTTGTACACGCAACATCATCGTCTCTGTTTGCTGACCATGCAGCACAAATACCAGATTGTCACTGTAGTTTATGGTGGACTGGCCTTCTGTAGGTAAATTCTAGAGACATTTACATCTGAGTGTTTTTAGCGCCCCAGGCAGCTTTGTAGCCTCTTTAACTTCAGCAGTTACCGAACACGCCTCTGCTTTTAAAAGCCCTCAGGGTTTTTCCAAGTTAGGACAAACTGCATTTTCATTATGAGCATCCTCAACGTGGAACTCCTTAAAGAGGATTCTCCAGTTAGATGAGCTGGTACCACTCAGGGAGACCATGTCCCTGGATGTTTCCCATAGGCTGGATTCTCTCTGTGTCTTTGGAACATCTTTTCATGTGTTGTTATTTGTGTGTCAGTGGAACTTCTAGATGCTGTTTTGCTGCCTTTCTTGAGCAGGTGTCTGTTATTACTCATAGATTACATCCTAATGGGCGGCTTCCTGGTTAAATAAAATGTTCCTGATTAATGGATAATTCTTTAACCTTATAAATATTAACGTCAGTATCATTTCCTGCAGGAGAGGCCTGCGACATCGAGACACCAGAAAAACCTGCATCAAAACAAGGCCGCCGTCGGTCAAAATGCCTTCACCGCTGTTCGGTATGCGGCAGGGAGTTCTCTCGTCCGTCTCGGCTGGCGGAACACATGGTCGTGCACTCTGGCGAGAAACCTCACAGCTGCTTGGTGTGCGGGAAGCTCTTTGCGAAGAAGAAGAATCTGGCGATTCATCAGAGGGTGCACACCGGTGAGAAGCCGTACTCCTGCCCGGACTGCGGGGTCAGCTATTCCCAGCCCGGGTGCCTGCGGCGGCACCGGCTCGGACACGCGGCAGAGAAGCCCCACCAATGCTCGGTGTGCGGCCGCGGCTTCATTCAGCGGCGCCATCTCGTGCAGCACGAACGGACGCACACCGGAGAGAGGCCGTTCTCCTGCCCGCTGTGCCCCAAACGCTTCGCCTCCAGGACCGGCCTCGTCGATCACAAGAAAAGCCACGCAGTGGAGAACCTGCACTCCTGCTCGGTCTGCGAGAAGGTTTTCTCCACGCCGTCGTCCTTCAGAGACCACGTGAGGCTGCACACGGGACAGAAGCCTCACCCCTGCTCGTTGTGCGGCAAGAGCTTCAACCGGCCCGGCCTGCTGAGGAAACACCTGCAGAAACATGCAGAGGACAGCAATGTGCCCGATGCTGAAGCTGCAGCCAGCAAGGTGAGTGGGCGCTAACAACAAATCCAGTTGCAACTAATGATTCTTTTTGTTGCTGAATTAATCTGTCAAGTATTTTCTCTGTTCATGCTCGGTCTATAAGACGTCGATCAGTGTTTCCCAGAGCCCAGGACGACGTCCTCAAATGTCCCAAAGGAGGAAACAAACAAGGAAATATTCACATTTAAGAATCTGGAATCAGAGAAATGTGACTTTTCTCTCTTGGATTAGTCTTCGCAGCTCAGTTCACCTCATTGCATGTAAAACTTCTACCGCTAAGCCGCGTGGCTGAACCGGCTACTAACAGGTCACAACATGCACAGGGGCTGAGCGGGTTCATTTCCAAAACTTTCTGAATCCAACATGCTAACATTCACACCAGCGTACGATGTGATTGGTCAGCTGTGCAGAGGTGACCGTTACTTGAACGCTGGCGAGCTCGGCCTGCGTCCAGTCGCTCCACAGACTCATTCACATTCCCTTTTCTGCCTCTGCCGCACCTGCTGAAGTCTTTTAAAGCTAAGCTAGCAGTCCAGAGCCACATTATTTTGATTGACTGTAAACATTATGTTTATTTAAATGTGTGAAAAGGAAATAATGCGATTGTCACATGACGGCACGCTGTTGTACGTAAAGGAAACACAGCGGTCACAGAGGTTAGCGACTACAGTTTAATTTTTAAGTTGATTTCAGGTGGAAGGTTAGGTTACTGATTTCCTCCACTGCCGTCCTCCATGTTTGCGTTCGTCGCTGCTCCATTAGCCGAAATTGAGAGACTACAGAGTCGCATGAACTCCGAACTGACTGTTCAGACTGAGGCAGCATCTTTTAAAATCTGACCTGTATCTGGTTTAAAAACATACAACAGTGGTTTCAACCTGAGCAGGAAATGATCAGAGTCCATGTGACTTGTTTGGAAAGATTTGGGTCACTTTGGTCTGCACTCTGAAATGCAGCCTCATATGTTGCCTTAAACCTCAGGAGGAAACGCATCATCACTGCTTCCTGTGCAGCAAAGGTTTCCCCACCGCCGAGAAGCTGCAGCAGCACGAGCAGCTCCACCGAGAAAGCTTTTAAAAGAGATTAGCTGATTAAGCGATCAGCAGGATATTCATCGGCAGCTGCGCTGACCAGCCATAACATTATGACCACCTGCCCGAGGAACTCTTTCAGCAGTTTGACCCACAGCAGCTGTTCCGTTGGATCGGACCACACAGGCCAGCCTTCGCTCCTCGCATGCATCAATGAGCCTTGGCCGTCCGTGACCCTGTTGTCGGTTCACTGCTTCTCCTTTCTTGGACCACTTCTGATAGGAACTGACCCCTGCAGACCGGTTTGGAGAATGTCCTGATCCGGTCGTCTAGCCATCACAGTTTGGTGCTCGAATCCTCACACTGCCCATTTTTCCTGCCTCTACTCTGAGGATGCAATGTTCACCTGCTGCCTAAGTCCTCCCACTCCCCATGGGACCTTATTTTGAAAAAAATAAAAACACAAACTGAAATCCATTATCTGTCACAGCTGAACTAACCTCACTGCTGTTTGTCGTTACAGAAACCAGACGAGTCGCTCGATGGCGGCAGCGTGGCGGCGGTTTCTACAGGGAGCTGCGGTCTGAACGGGCTGCAGGAGCTGAAGGTCGAGAACAGAAACGATAATGACGAGGAAGAAGACGTGCTGCGTTCACTGACCGGTCAGAACACCCAGCCTACCTGCACCTCAAAAGACACGATAGAGTGAAATAATTATATTTTATAGTCACAGTCATAGTCGCAGAGGACAAACAGGTTTCTAAGGCTGCGTTCAGGCTGCAGGCCAATGTGACCCAAATCCGTGACTCAGATCTGATCTTTTTATGACAGTGTGAACAGGCCAAGTCACATGGAATCTAATCTTTTCCAGTTCGGAATTGGGGCACTTGCATATGTGGTCCAAATCCGATACAGATCAGATTTAAATGTGACCTCAGTCTGGACACTCGGTCACTGTAGAGCAGCTGTTCTGCTGCAGACGGAGCTGCTATGAAGGAAAAAGCAGTTCACACTAGTGTTGTTGTCAAGACCGCCCAGGTCGAGACCAAGACCAGAGTTGATCGAGACTGAGACAAGACCAAGACTTTTATGGGCTAAGACCAGTTCCCCACATTAGGTGACACACAATAAAATGTGGATCAAGATCACAGGTTCTTCTCAAACTGATCTGAAAAATCCACATTCCCTTCAAAAGTTGTTCACAGGAACAACACATTTTAAACCAGGTTTATTGGTTTTAATCTGAAGCAGTAAGTTTTACATCCAGTCAAAGTTCAGATGTTAACGAATAAATCTGACAATGCAAAACTAATTTATTGATATTCCCAAAGTTATGGTCTTGACTGGCCTTGGAATAAAATCCTGAGTCCTCAATGTCCAAGACCGAGTACAAATGCGGTCGAGGACGAGACAGAGACCATCAAAATGTGGACTTAAGACCGGTCTCCAGTACTACAGGACTAGTTCACACTGGAGTTTGATATGGGCCAATTTAAGCAACAATGGTAATGATCTTTAAGGCCTGCAGAGTGAAAGGATCTAACTCTTCTTTGCCAGAAAACATTTGAAAACCTGATAAACTGGAGATAATCTGCAAACAAAGAATTTAAAATTCACTTTTTCAATCCAAATGTGTTAAAACGTTTTGGTTTGAGCTCACCTCACATCCCGGAAAGGATCTCTCCTACTGACACCAGGAAGTCTGTCATTAACAACAAACAGCATTTCCTGCCTGAGTCCTGCTGATCCTGAACCTTATTCCTGTGTTGGTGTTTGTAGACGGGGGTCCCAGCGGCGTGACGAAGCTCCACAGCTGCTCCGTCTGTGGGAAGAGCTACCCGAAGCCGTCCAGACTCAGAGAGCACTTCAAGATCCACGCCAAGGAGAAGCTGCACCGCTGCTCGTTGTGCGAGAAGGCTTTCACCACCACGACCAACCTGAGAGCCCACGAGAAGACCCACATGGCCAACAAACCTCACCCCTGCAGAATCTGCCCCAGGAGCTTCCTGAGGCCCTGCCTGCTGCGCAAACACATGAGCATCCACGTCAGGGACGGACTCATCGCCGACTCTGCTGACATTGTGAGACCACGAATTCAGTTTGCACCTTTTTTGTTTTTTTTGCTCCACTTTATTTTACTGCTCACTCGCTACTTGAATCTCGCCACACGCCTACACCTGACTGTAAACACACCTGCTGGCCCCGCCTCTTCCTGCGCTCTGCTGACTTTCCCCATCAGCACTGCTGTTTATAAAGTCGGCGAAAGACAGAACCCGTCTTCTGGACTTTTCTGTCTTTACTGCAGCAGGCGTGTTAATAATGTAGCCTATCGAAAGAATCGAAACCATCTTGGTACCGAATGACGTCTCCACTCACCTCGTCCCTGATTGTTAAATAGCCGCCATGTCCACGTCTTGTAGCCTGATAGATAACTCTCTCTGTGTTTCTGTGTTAAAGTGGGTCGCCAAATATACCTGGGCGCCTGTTACTGTATCTGGGCGGTAGGGCTGCACGATATTGGGGGGGAAAAAACATCATTGCAATATTTTTCTTTTCAGCAATGTGAGGTGTTAATGCATAGAAAACAAAAATGACTTTAAAAAAGAGCAGGTAAACACCAGCCCTCTGGGTGGTTTACAAAAGTTCTATCTGCAACTAAATCCACTGTTACGGTGGCGTGCATTGAAATTGACAGCCCTAAAGTAATCGAATGAATCGTTTCAGCCCTGCTGTGATTGGTGGATCGCTCTGCATACAGAGCCTGCTTTGTCCTAGAATCATTAAATCGGAGTAAATGATGTTACACCTGACAGACTTCTCTTGTAGATCAGTCGTTTTGTATCGAGCAGCACTGAAGTTCAGCTGTTTGAGTTAATTTGACTTGCTGGACGTTCTGTGATGTGACTGTTGCGCAAGGCCGCATTGCGATGACGATATTTAAACGATATATTGTGCGGGCAAACACACTGCGACGTCACCGTGATGATTATATCAGATAAATGAGCATCTGGTCTGATCTAATAATCAGCTCTGTCAGTCCTTCAGATCTTTGGCAGGTTATTAAACTGATCAAATGCAGGTTAAGGTGATCCGCACATGCCCACTTCCTGTGTAGACAGGAAGTTGAAAGACCAAACTTGCGTGAGGTCAGTCAGAAGCAGAGAGTCTCTGGGTCACTTTTCCTTCATGTTGTGCAGGAAAGTGAAAATATAAAAGAAACTGATGTGATGTCGCCT
Source organism: Lepomis gibbosus (assembly GCA_029875015.1). Taxonomy (NCBI): domain Eukaryota; kingdom Metazoa; phylum Chordata; class Actinopteri; order Centrarchiformes; family Centrarchidae; genus Lepomis; species Lepomis gibbosus. Next base: position 10,038 of record JAPMOB010241876.1, read on the forward strand.
GTTTCAGGAGTTCTGGCTCAACATGAAGACTGAGGAGGAGGAAGAGGAAGTAGGGATGACGATGATGAAAGAGGAGGAAGAGGAAGTAGTGATGACACCGAAGGAGGAGGAGAAAGGGGAGGGAGGGATGATGATGGAGGAGGAGGAGGAAGGTCTGAACAAGCAGGTATGATATTCAGCTTTTGTCCTTTCAGCTGCTCAGAAAAACTAGAAGCTTTTTCCACAACAGCTGGTCAAACTGCGTCTGGTGATGATCATGTGACATGATCGAAAGCTCCAGGACAGCTGCTGAATTTATGTTTCCTCTATTAGCTGTTTATCAAAAGCGACTTACGAGTTCTTTACATGTCAGCAACCGCCGGTTAAATGTCTGGCTCAGTGGTTTCACGTCTGAGGCCGTAGACCCAGATGGACCTTGAGGTGAGATTGATTTGTTTAACGATGTCTGCAGGACTCAGAAGACCTTTCTACCTCCACCGAGTCCAGAACGCTGCAGGAGCGCTTGCTGTCGGAGGAGGACAACGGCGAAGAAAAGGAGGAGGGAGACGTCAACGGGTTGATCAACTCTGATGGCGAGGAAGAGGACTGGAGGCCGGCGCTTATCGGTACGTCATCAGTTCTGTGTGAACAACCACAAGAACACCACAACATGAAATTATAATGATTGGTGCAGCGAGCTCAACTTTTATTAATTATATTTTCAAATGATTCTTGTGTTTTCTTTATTATATTGTTCCTTTTATTCTGTGACTTTCATTCTCATACCTGAGATTATAAAATAATTTAATTGGGACTGTGCATCTTCTCCAGAGTCCGTCCATACAGAAGGATTATTTAAAGGGAAACTTTGCGATTCTAATCCAGTACACTTTTTTAAAATTAAGCGAATATTTCATCGTGGGTCTGCAGCTCTCTACACGGTTTTCTACACTGTAAATTGAGCACAAACAAAGCTGCTGGGAGCGAGCAGCAGGTGGCGGTGCCGCGCTCGAAGCAGCGGGAGAGAGAATGTAAACAAACAGCGGTACGTTCAAACATGCTGGACTCATTGTGGGATAGCTGTGAAGATGGCTGAGAAAGGTCTGAGGAAGTGTGAATATATGAGCAGGCGAGAGCTGTGTTAACATCTGTGAGGGTTTCACTGCTGGATGAATGTACCAGATCAGAAAGGAACGAACACTGATGCTGAGCTCGCTCTGTTTCTGCTGGACAGGCGAGTAACGTTGGCTCAGCTGCTCCACATAAACGACAGGTTCAGTGTTACTGTCTTATCTGTCTGTTGTCATGTTTGTGATGATCCCAGCTGGTTAGCTTTGTTAGCTTAGTGTGTGTGTGTGGTAGAGTCAGCCCCTTGTTCAGCAGTAACGGTACAGGACTTTCAGCACATGTGCACTAAATACAGTCTTTAAACTTCATATATTAGGCTTGTTTTGTGTGTGGAACAATGCGTAAATTCCAATTTTCCACACGGACATATTAAAATTAAAATCTCCGCCTTGCACTTCTACACAAGCAGCCACTTTAGCCCCACCTCTCGCTAACTAGTGACTTAAGCATCACGGCCAGAGCAGAGACGCCTGACCTTTAAGAGCCTCCCTTATTGTTCAGGTCTTCTGTTTGGGAACACTTCGGCTTCCAATGAAATACAACAACGGACGGAAGCAGCGGGCCGATATTTCTCGGCAGTGATCGGGTTTGTTTCTGGCAACACGTCAAACCTGCTGACTCACTGATGGAATCACATGAAGGAGAAAAAACGAGCACAGTGCAAACGCCTTTCGACCTTCAAACAGAGTTTAGTCTTCTTTATGCGAGCAGGCCTTCAGGCTGGGGCTGATGCTGCTCATAGGCAGAACAAAAGAAGAAGAATGCTGCACTGTAATCTGCATTATATACTTTTTATTAGCTATAGGTGGAATTGTTTTGAGAATATTTTATTTAGTGGAGAACTTGTTAGTGGTTTGCAGCAGTATTTTATTTCTTCTTTTTTTGTTTTATGTAATTCATTATGTGTAATTCGGAAGTTGGTTTAAAAAATTGTAAACTAATTTGGATGTTTACAGAAGTTCACAATAAACCAGCAGCGATTTAATGTTCGCATTTTTTCCCCTTACTGTACCGAAAATAAACCGAACCGTGACTTCAAAACCGAGGGACACACCGAACCCAGATTTATGTCACACGGCTAGTAAATGTACAGTAGAAGTTACAGAGCAGCTTCTCAGGACTAAAGTGAAGCTCCCGTGTTTTCCTTCTTATCTGTTGAATAAAATGAAGCCGCACAGTTAGCGCTGACTTCAGCTCTGCAGATAAACACTCCTGTGCTTCCCAGTCACTGTATTTTTTGTAAAAAAACGACTTCAAATAATTCAGATGCTGCGTTTGTGAGCTTACATTGTTTGTTCGATGATGTTTGTTCACTAATTGTAACTGTTGAAGTTCCTCTCGATAATCCCACCCATAAATAAACCAGACTCTGCTAAAACACGCCCTCTTATTGAGGCTAACGTGCTCTTGGACATATATTTCAGCAGAGTAGGACTGGTTACCATGGCAATGCGCAGCAGTTAGTTTGGGGGGAGGAGCTTCCAAAGGAGCAGTGAGGGGAGGGGGATGTGTGTTTGGCAGTTGGACTCAAATATCAAACTCACTTCAGAATCGCACAGTTTCCCTTTAAGGATATTTAAAACAGAGCGCTGCAGGTAAACACTGTTTACTTCCACCCTGCACACAGTTTACCTTCAGAGATGAAAGAAACTGAATACTGAGAATCCCCTTCATGTGTCTGACAGAACAAGATGGCCGCTCAGAGAGGCAGGCAGACGGTGGCGGGAAGAAGAAGCACTGCTGTCCCGTGTGCGGTCGAGACTGCTTCAAGGCGTCGGCGCTGCAGAAACACCTGAGGATCCACTCGGGCGAGCGTCCCTTTCAGTGCCCCACCTGCAGGAAGAGCTTCACCCAGCACGTCCACATGACGGAGCACCAGAGGACCCACACCGGGGAGAAGCCCTACACCTGCACCGAATGCGGCAAGAGCTTCACCTTCTCCAGCGCCCTGCGGCGACACCAGCGGCTGCACACCGACGCCCGGCCGTACCAGTGCTCCGTCTGCCAGAGGACCTTCAAACAGCAGAGCTCGCTCAAGAGCCACCAGCTGACGCACTCGGGAGTCCGCTACCAGTGTCCGCTCTGCAGCAAGAGCTTCAGCCGCGCCCTCGAGCTCAGCTACCACGTGGACGTGCACTCGGGCGCGCGGCCGTACTTCTGCAACATCTGCAAGAAGAACCTGAGCGGCGCGCGGATCTTCCGCAACCACATGAGGAAACACAAGTCGCCAAAATCACCGCTGTCTCTGATGCAGCGAGCCGGGCCGGAAGACACGGAGACGAGCGAGTCGAGAGAGGACGGGGAGACTCAGCCGTCTCTATGAAGGAAAGAGGTTTCCAGGTGGACTAGAGAAGCTGTAGGCTGATGGACCGGCGGACACATTCAGAATGTTTTTTACTGTAGCATCAGAGCAAAACTTCACTCTGTGTGGTGCTGAAGAACAGCTGAGTCCAAACGCAGCGAATCACCCTGCTAGCTAAACACAGATAACCAGGGGTGTTTTATTAGAACGGGACTAAATGTGAGCCCGGTGTCACAGAGTGTGAGCACATAGCCAACACCAACATCTGACGCAGCCCCCGGTCCAGAACACTGATCCCTTCTTCCGCCACACAAGGTCAGTGTGCTGGATGTTAGACTCCAGGGCGTCACCTGAAGACACGGTGAAATCTAGAGGCCTCATGTTCTGTAAACTTCATGCAGACTGAAGAAAACACTGTTTGTTAACTTGAGCTGCAGCGTCTCAGCCAGGGGGAGGGGCGGGGCCTGTATATGACCCGCACCTCACCTGTTAACCTTATTAAGCCCAACTGAATACGCTCAGTTGTGTTTCTCCTGCTGTTTTTAAATCTCTTTGAGGAAAACTTAACAAACATAAAACCTCTCTGGATCAAAATTCATAAGAGAGCGAGTCATTTCACCTTGTCTGCAGTTGGAGGCGTAAACATTTCCACAGATGTCTCTCTGATGAAGGATCATTTTACCGGCAAAACATCAGGACGGTAAACACGTGCGTGCAGCTAACAGACAAATACATCATCCAAGTGCTGACGTGACTTGCTCCACGTGAAGGTCGAAGGTCACCCACGGAGCCTGCAGGGGCTCAGTGCCTTGCTCAGAGACACTTCATAAGTTGATGAGTGAACCCAGAGGAGGTTTGAGGCCATGTGTCACTACAGTCCTGTAGATGTAACCAAAGTATCGCATTTATTTATAGTAGAAATCACTGACGCTGTCATCATGTTCAATAAAGACACTGAGACACAAAAACCCTCCTGTCATCAAGTCTTTCACACACAGAAGAAAAAAGCATTAAAGCATTTAGATTTTATATCAGCTGGATTCTTGTCGGCAGCACAGACAGTTTAAGCCCCACCCACCGCGGGCTCTTTACACACCTGCAACGTTCAAATAATTATTCTGTAACTGAGGGGGAAAAGGTTTGGCTCCAAAACGCTCTGTGCTGATGATGAAACTGATTTTTGTGAAAACACGCAGGTTGATCATGAAGTGGATGATGAAGCGCTGAGTTTAAAATGACTGGAAGAGACCGGAGAAGACGGATCTGATTCCACACAATGTGAGTAAATAAAAACGTTTCCCAGCTGGGAACCACCAAAGGCCCCACGTTACGATATTATCACGTTATTTATGTTGCGATCCGATTTTATTACGATTATATTATATAATATAATATATTGAGATATATTGCAATTTATTACCTTTTTCCAACTTCCAATTAGGTCCCTAAAGTCAAAGTTCATCTGTTTGTTCATGTCACTTTTTCAGTCCTCTAAATGTCCTGTTAAGTTTTCTAGTGGACTAAAAAAGCAAAAGATTTTATTATTCTAGCGCCAAAAAGTTAAAACTCCCATCTACAAATTTATATAATAAAATATCGATACTATACTGTCTCGTTTCTTCCCCCACCTCCTGATCCCAGGTCAGTAAGACTTTAGCCTTAAATAACTGTAAAACTGAATATCTGTGGATTTTTGTCCATCAGACAAAACAACCAGTTTGAACATGTGAACGTCGGCTTTAGAAAATATTTGTATCTGAAAAATGTTGATTAGACTGATTAATATTTCTGTGAATCTTCAGCTTTCAATCAGGTCAAGTTTCTTAATCGTCCTCGTATGAAACAGCGAAGCAAATCCGAATAAAGTGGGAATAGAATAAAAGTGACATCATTCAGAATCAGAAATACTTTAATGATCCCTGAGGAGAAATTCTGTGTCACAGTTTCACATGCGGCTCAAAAGGAAGATAAGAAAGATAAATATCAGAGTAAAAATATAAGATAAAGAAAATATAAAGGAGTGTGGAAATGTACAATATTTACATAGTTAAAGGAATTGTTATGGTGAACAGTAATAATGAATAAATAGCAGAGTATTGCACATTAAGTAATTAAGCAGGTGTTACAGCACAACACAGCAGTTTTTATACAAACACATGTAACACAAAGTTCTTCACACTGTAGAACCATTTAAAAATAGTTAAAATGCTAAAAAAATAAATAAATAATAAAAAGCAGGTCAGGCCCAAAGATCGGTCCATCCCACACCCAAAACACAGCTCAGGTAAAAGCTTGTGTCTTTAGTTTGCCTTTAAACGTGTCCACTGGCCTTGGATGAGTCTGTTAGCGTCCGCTGCCCTCAGCCTGCCGCCCCAGCATGCAACAGCAAACAGGATAGCGCCGGCCACCACAGACTCAGACCCTGTAGAGGGCCTCAGTTTTTGTAATCCTCCACAGTGTCCACACCGACCCCCTGGATGGAAACAGGGCTCACAGAGAAAGAAGAATCACACACGAGATATAAAACGACGACGGAGCAGCTGCAACAGGCAGCGTGCACGCTGATCAACGATAATTAACCAGGATTCAGATCAAAATAAAAACAGTCAGCATGTATTTACAAAATTTCCAGCTCGTCCACTGAACATTGTGACATATGTGAAGAGAAGCATCTGAATTTAAGCTTCTTATAAACCTGTTTACTTTGTCTGTAGTGACAGTTAATGTCTTTAGTCCCAGCAGACGCAGAACTTACTAGAAGTTCTAGTGGAACATAACATCTGGAATATTTAAAAATCAAAGCTGTAAATATTTCAGTGGATTGTAAGAACATGTGGAACCTCGTGTTCCACTTCTCTCAGCAGGGTATGTTCTCCCTCCCAGCAGCAGGTGGCGCCAAAAGTAACACAGTTGACCTGCTTTTTTCCCCTCATTCTTTATTAACAAATACAAATCAACAAGCAATGAATCACCACAAAATCACAACTAACATACATGTGCTAACCCAAGGTGCTGACAGACACTGTGATGCAGAGAGTACGAAAAGTACAGACCAGTAAAGTCAAAACTACTAATAAAGAATAAATAAATAAGGTTGTACGAGGGAGATATAAAGTAATGTAGAGCCTATGTGTTACTTGATTCTTTATTTAGTAATTTACTAATTATTAGTGTATTTAGAGACAGATTCAAAGAAATATTGTAATTCAATATAAAACAGATGGAAAGAGGGAGAGTTTTGAAGCGATCTCGCCTTGTGGATGTGAAATTTACCAACATAGTAGTTTTACAGAGTTATCAGTGGGTTGTGAGTCGATTTTACAATTTAGAAACAAGACCATGTCTTCTAATGTACAGTAGGTATTAACGAGAAATCAACAAAGCAACTTCTATCCAGAATTCTTGAGTACAATTAAAGAAAAGATGATAGATTCAGCCTCTTGTTTACAGAAAGTACATAAAGGAGAAAAATCTGTTTTAAATTTGATAGTATCTATGCAAGATTTTTATGTGGACTTCTTTTATTTTATTTGGAACGAGGAATTTGTTAGAATCTGGCCAGATATCCTCTGCCAAGAGTCCCGGGAAGTGGAATTTCCATAAGAGAACCTGCTTGGGAAAATCACTACGACCAGAGGTCAGTACTCTTCTGATATGACGATTATCACACATACGGTTAAAAAGGATCTCTCCCTTCAAAGACGCACAGCTGACCTGCTTTTTATTTACAGGAACAGAGATTGGAACATCTTCAAATGTAGGAAATCTAAATAAATACCAAGTCACGTAAAGAAGAAGATCTGCTCACAGCGGGCTAAAAAGTACTGAAGTACTTCTACATTTCAGACATATTGTAGTTTTGAGTCACAGATCAAACAACAAGCCGCAGCTCCGTCATGAAGGCGTCGTTATGAGTTGGACGTCAAACCTGAGCAGGAGAAGCGGGAGACGTCCACAAACACTGGTCCTACAATTCCCATAATGCAACTGGACAGTCTTTCTTTAAAGCCTCCCAGTAAACAAACACACCTCTTTCTACGGCAGCCTGTAAGTTGTGCCGCCTTCCAGATTTACCAGTTAAGATTTCCAGCTTCCGACCTCGAAGCTTCCAGGCGCATGATGGTGAAAAAAAAACATGGCTGACCGTGACAAACTGGTGTTTCTTTAACAAGTGTGCGCACAGCTGAACCCTCAGCGGGGCCCCTTGGTGTGCCTGTAAGAACCCTGGCAACATGTTTGTACATACATTTACATGATAGTGTGTCTTACTTTAAATTTGGGTAAATACACTATGTTGCCTTTTATTTATGGTTTCCTGTTTACAGTGTGTGCTTCTGTTGTTGTGTGACGTCATTCTGCTGCTTCTCATGGACGTATTTATGCTGCGTTCCAGGAAACTCGGAACTGGGAAATTTCCGACCTCCAACTAGAAAAACTACCCTGGAACGCCACTTTGAGGTCGGAAGTTCCGACCGGTCTCGAACGCGGCATTATTCTCCGTGTTCACAAGTAGGAACTCCATGTGGCGTTCATGGTGCTTTTCCCAGTTGGAGGCCGGAAATGTGCGAGTTGCCTGGAAGCAGCGTAAGACAGGTGTGGTGGCCAGGGGCCAGGTCAGCAGCGATACTGTCAGTAGTGTTTACAAACTTGTCGCAGGTGATTGGCCAGCACCTGTGACACGCCCACCAAACGGGAGAAAACGTACCTGGAAGCCAACTGCAAAGAAACATGTCGTTCAATCTGAAAACGATCGAACTCGCCCCAGATAACCAAGATGACGTCACTGTGACATCATCAGGGTTACTTTCTCCTCCAGAGAGGAAGGCTTGTATTCGAAACCGCCTCACCACACGCAGCATGTGCTGATTCGGCCTGAATCTGCAGCAGAGCTTCCTGGGTGGCTAAAGATCAGCTGCAGCCTTTTTCTCCTCACAAGAGGAAAAATAAGAATAAAATGTCATTTAAATCCCTTTTTTTTTTTTTTACTTCTGCTATCCAAACCTGACACTCGCTGCGCCCGGACGAGCACGCTGCAGAATAAATCAATTTAAGTACTTTTACTAAAGTTCCACTGTGTTACAGGTATTTACATTTATTCATTTAACTGACACTTTTATCCAAAGTGACTCACTGCTGGAGCAACGACGGGTTAAGTGTCCTGCTCAGGGACACAATGGTGTCGTGCAGTGGATTTGCACCCGGGTCTCTCACACCAAAGGCATGTCTTAACCACTGCGCCACCCCCCCCAATTATGTGAACTTCAGTATTTTCGTTTCATGCCATTTTCTACTTTTTACTTCACCTCATTTATCTGACAGCTTCAGTTACTTTATAAAATCAGATTTACTAGTTTATAAAATATATAATAAACCAGCAGTTTATTCAAGTACAGCTGAAACGATTTGGTGATTCAAATTTAATTGACAACTCATGTCAGTACTTTCTACTAAATGCAGGTACTTTTGTACTTTAAAGCAGACTTCTACTTTTAGTGGAGGAATATTTAGCTTGGGGAACTGAACTCTCACTACGTACAGGATTTTAGGACCAAGTACAGGATCAGGATTTGTGTACTTTGTCCTCCGCTGTATGAAGCACAGAGGATGTAGTTGTGCACGCTGCGGTTGCTGCAGGTAGAAGAAGAAACATGTTCCCAGGATGAGACCAGTGGTGTAGTCTAGATTTTTCTAGTGAGTATACTGTGATTTTCCGATCCCAGCGTCACACTCCCGCGTCCCATGAG
>JAPMOB010241878.1:0-20854 GCA_029875015.1 Lepomis gibbosus
ACACACACACACACCACACACACACACACACACACACACACACACACACACACACACACACACACACACACACACACACAATGTGTCTTCAATATATTGTTCTTTTTTTCAATATTTTCTTGCAAAGATTTATCAAAACAAATGATTATTTCTTCAATTATTATTTTGGTAAATTAGTCAGGCAGCTGTTTTCAGTGAAAAGGCTCTAAAATCCCACCGTACACTACGACAGCACCTAGCTGGTACAGTAAGAGGCAGCAGTTTGATAGAACACTTTTATGGTGATAACCGTTGATAATTGTTGTTTGCAGCAAAGCTAAAAAGAAGTCACTTCAGTGCAGTTTTGATGCAGTGAGCTTCCCTTTGACAAGAGTCATTTTATCTTGAAAATAAACACGTAAATATGCTGAAGTGAAGCCTTCACAGGCCCACCTGAACTGTGTGAGCCTCCGGCTACATTCACACCAGCCTCCAGCCACCAACCACAGAGCCAAGCATTGCTTTTTCTGAAAAACAAAGGATCTTTGATAAACCCTTTCGCCCCTTATGTATGTTACACAGTGTGTAACTAAGTTTGATTTTTACTGACTGACATTTCCTTCTCTGATGTGGGCCACTTTCACATGTGCTGTTTAATCTGATACAGGATATGGCTTATTTGTGGGAGTGCAACTTTAAATCTGAACAGTCATTTTAGTATTCACACAACTTTTACTTCACTCTAATGTGACATTAGTATTTATAATGAATTCTGTGCACATTAGCATGTCAAAACAAAACAACTTTCACTCTTTAAAAAAAGCATCTGATCAGAATGGAGCTTGAAGGCTTGCAGTGTGAATGGGACCTCTGCTGTTTTTTTGTTTCCATTCTAAGTTGCAAACTGAAGGCACATATTCCACCTCCAGACCTGCAAACCTCAAACCAAACCAGCCAGTAAATAAAGCCCTCTTGACATTTGACTGTTTATTTGTGCTTTTCCTAGACCTCTGCTTGTGGAAAACTGTGCGGGTTGATGCAGGCTTTGTTTACATGGCAAGAAACTGGCTTGATGTTGATTTGAACTCCTGCCTCCCACAGTCGGGTTGTGGTGTAAAGAGCTTTAAACCCTACAGTTGTGTCTTTTTTAAAGGCCTCAGTGGAAAGTGTTTGCAATATACTGTTGAAATATAAAATATAAAGCCTCAGAGGCTTTCCCACCCTGATTACAAAATTGAGTTGAAACGTACTCCTGCACGTACTCCTTCAAAAAATGTCTAAGACAGAAAAATGTGGCTGCATGAAGTGTAAGGGACCTGCTGATGCAGTGTGCAGTAGGCATTTTCTTTTCCATTATAGCGCTGCTCTCAACACCTCCCACTCATTCTATCCTACACCTGAGGGCATCTGGGAGGATGTTCATCTCACCGCAACGCACAGAATCCTCAACTCTTACTAATGCAGCGCTTTCCATGAGCATGAGGCAGCAGTACGCTGTCTGTTGGTCAGCTGTTCAACATTAAACATATCAGAGGCAGCTGGTACACAGACCAGCGGTGATACAGTATCTTTTTATGTGACAACACTGAAGAAATGACTCTTTGCTACAATGTAAAGTAGTGAGCGTACAGCTTGTATAACAGTTGCTGTCCCCTTAAAATGACACATCACACGCACATTAATGTCCCCCTAAGTGAAAAGGTCCAAATTGGACCCAAAGTTTCAATATTTTGTGTGACCACCATTATTTGTCCAGCACTGCCTTAACCCTCTCTGGAGTTCACCAGAACTTCACAGGTTGCCTCTGGAGTCGTCTTCCCCTCCTCCATGACGACATCACGGAATCACGTGAAAAGAAATAATGAAATATTTACAAAAATGTGAGCTGCATTCTCACTTTTGTGAGATACTGTAAATATAGTAATGCAACCTGTCCCACAGGCAGTGAGCTTGCTTTAGCAATGCACTCTTATTCTGGCATTTACAGCTTTATTACTCTCATTAATCTGGTCATTTTTTGCCATTTAAAACTTCCACATACAGAATCATCATGTTCAGCTTCCACAAGCGTCAAACCTATTCAGCTTTGTACTTCAACTGTACTTCAGCAAAGCCACAAACTTTATTCATTCTTTACATGAAGCACCACACTTACATTTCCATTTTAATATCTGGTCCAGTCATATTGCAATATCAATTTTACTTTCTGAGTTTATAATGGCTCTGTACTGTGCTGTGTGTGGGTGGTTTCCCCTTGTCACCCTACACAGTGTGTGGAGTGGAAATTCAATCACAGTGTCATGAATGGTGTCCTGCAGCATGCTGAACATAGAGCTTTGACCTTTCTCACCCTGTGCTACTATCAAATCAGAGGCGGGTTAACTCAGCCTCTCTTCCATGACTCAAACAATTACACAACATTAACAGACCACTGATACACCCCAAAAATGAAATCAATTCATAGAAACATTTATTTATCAAAGCATTTGCTCCCAATTTTGCATCAGAAAAGGAGCAGCTGCTTACACTCCACCTCCCCCCGCCTCATTAGTGCCACTCTAAACAGACCTGTGGTGAAATTATGAATGGAGACAGACGGAGTTGAGTGCTGTTCCAAATAACAAATTAATTCATGATCCCAATTAGCAGACATGCGCTGTTACTGTAGCTAAAACGCAATGTGTAATTACATAATGCATGAAGGAGAGTAAACTACGGCTTTGGTGCTAGAAGGTGAAGCTCTCCTCTCCTCTAACATCTTTGACTCTGCAGAGGACACCTTGTTGAGTTCTTAAATCATCGCCTGCAGCCACTTTGAACCAACCAGGGATTCATGCAGATTAATGGAATCCTAACTGGCACACGGTGCAATTTATAGACCAACATGCAAGATATTATGACCCAAATTCTGTCCATTATTAAAACCCGCAACATCTCTGCCACTGCTAGCCTATTTATGTCATCCAGTTTCCATGGATACCATGCCACAGATACAATCTAAAGCACACGCAGGTTTTCAAGTGCAGCATCAACTTTTCCTGACATTACTGCCGTACGTTCATTAATGCTCTTCAACAAAGGCAGATGTTTCTGTGCATTATCTCCTAATGTGCACAAATATTAAACACATGTTTTAAAAAGGTTTAGCAAGAGAGTAAAGCATCAGTACCCTGTCACGGTGACAGCTATTGCTAGGATGCCTTGCCAAATGGTTGCAGGTTTAAGGCAGGATTAAGGCTGCTGAAGTGCCTCTGAGTAAACACACTCAACCAGGTTTTGGTGCTTCTGTGCCAAGTTTGGGTATCAACACTCAGTATTTCTTTGATACTAAAATGTCTCTGTAGTGCTGAGTATTTAAAACTGACCTAGAATGATTGATCAGATTTGTAAATCTTGTTTATGTATTCTTTGAACTCAGTATGGTTTGAAATTTAATTGAAACAGTTGCCAGGTTTACATTGGGATTTATTTTGACCAAAGCTTTTTGTGTCAGAAAGCATTAAGCATTTTTGGCTTCTGACCAAAACACAGGTCTTTCCAGCAGTAGTACAGGAAAAAGGATAACCCAGCCCTTCTCAGGCATTCAAAATAGCAAGTCCTCGGCCATCATCTGGCCTGCCCAAATGGACAGTAGCCTCCCTTCCCCGCTCACACACACAGACCATTGCCCCTGGGTTTCCTACCATGTCCTTCTGAGAACAAAAGAGCACAGAACAAAGCTGGCAACAATACTCTTTGCTTCCTTATTTCCACCAGTTCAGTGAGGGCGAGCAGGAGCACACACACAATACCTGGCTGGAGAAGGAAGATGACATCATTTCTCCACAATGAAATGACTCATTGTTCCCCATTTAGCTGTCAACTTCAAACACAGGCAGCAATGAAACAGAAGCCTTTGTCAGCAGAATGCTAAGATAATTTCAAGCTGAAATGTAAACCAGAAGCCTGTGCTCTTTTACCGCCAACAGCAGAGTGGGTCATACTCAGAGTGCTCACTAGCAGAGAGGCCAGACACAGCTTATGCAACTGAGTCAATTTCTATATTAGATAAATCAGCTCAATTCAAAGAGTGGCTGTTCACACAATCAATAAAGTAGGTCGGGCTGGTAGCATGACATAATAAGGATTCCCTTTGATCCTGGCTACTGCTACACTGAAGATGTATGCTTCTTTGTCTGTAAAAAAAAAAGAGCTCTGCAGCGCTGCCTTAATGACAAAGACTGGATGTTTAGCACCACCTGCTGGCCGAACAGAGACACTGTGGCGGGGACAAGTAGTGTGTCCACAGGACTGTCCTCCAGATGCAGGTCTGCTGTGTTTCTGAGAGGTAGAGCACAGAGCATGTCATAATGATAGGGCTGGACAATAAAACAATAATAATTCTCGCGATATAATTTTTTTCAATAACAATATAACTAATGTTCAATAAATATTCAATTAATGTTTGATTTGATTCATTTGAATCACACACGAATTAGGACTGATTTTTTTTTACCAAGATGTTTATTAAAGGACAGAAAAAAGCTTTTACTTAATTTTACTCGTGCATATTTGTTGAAAAAGTTTTTATCATAAATGTTTTGAATGTTCTCCCTCAGATTTGTGAAGTGATCCACTGTTTGGAATCAAATGTTTGTCATGTTCTGACCATAAAGAGTTTAAACCACAATTTCACAAATCTTCTAGTATCTTGCCTTTGGCATGGAGACTGGGGGAGCCAGGGATCGATCCCCGACCTTAAACATGAATCCAATTAAATACAGAAAGGGGGATCAACTAAAATACAAAACCTCTTTCTTAAAAATGAAGGAAAAAAAAGAGCATGAAGAGTAACATCCTGACTTCCTGATGTAATTCCACCTCATCCTTTCACGCAGCCTACACGTTGGTAAATCCAACCTAAGGGATAGGTCTATGCCCCACTAGTGACAGTATTTTTCTCTCCCATTACCCATCCTGTTATTGGCTTTGTCTCATGTGCAATAACTCGTCCAAACTCATCACTCAATCATAAAGAGATGTTTGTAGTCACCATTTTATAATTCGTTTTTAATTTAGTGTCGTGGTGCAGTTCTGACTTGACCCGACCTGAATTAACTCAGACCTGTGGCGTTGATTGTCATTGCGGTTGTGTGACCAAGCGAAATCCCACTGGAGACAAGTGGGCAAACTTCATCTGCTGCTGAAGACCATGAGTTGCTGTTGAAAGCTCCGGTAAAAGAGAGTTTTAGTTAAGACCTTTAGTTAAGATATTTTGTCAAACCACACTGTACCAAGTTTTTATGTTTTACTGCATTCAGTAAAAAAAGCCCTATAAACTTAACATCTACACCCCACATTTTGTTTTTTAGTGATATCTCAACAATCACTCAAAGGCCAGGAAATTTGCTGCAGATATGGATGCGCCCACAGGAGGAATTTTAATGACTTTGGAGAACACTGAACTTTCCTTTAGCGCCACCATGAGTGTTGATTAGCAAATGTTAGCATGCTAACACACTAATCTAAGATGGTGAACATGGTAAACATGGCGTCATGCTGACCTTAGCTGGTTCGGCCTGCAGTCTCTCAGGGCTGCTGCCAGCTTGGCTGTAGATTCGCGTTTAAAGCCTCATCTAGAGACGAGCAATGCAAATGATCTTAGACTCTAAATAACCAACAAACATTAAATACATTGCTATTTTCTACAGTCAGCATTTCACTCTGTAGCAATTTAAAGAGCAGGAAACATGAATCTAATCCCCGTTTGCAGACAGTGATAATCTGTTTGGTCAAGAAGAAATTAAGAAAGGGACACAAGGATCCTGTACATGCATCCAACAAAACATTCAGGTGTGACAAAGGGCATCTTTTCACCATTCAGTTTATTTCATAATGCCTTGCTCACTGTCATATACTGTACTTCAGTTCCCAATAACTCGGGAAACACTTAATAAAACAGTGTGGTGTCTGTAGTAAATGAATTTTTAGTGAACAGAAAACTTATGAGAACTGGTGAAGATTCACTCCTGTACAGGAACAGATTTAAAAGTAAGACTCGTCAAGTCTTGCACTTTTAAAAAAAACAGAATTGCTTAAATGAGAAATAAAGTGTACATGACCAGACAAAACAAAGTCATTGTGCAAAAGTACTAGAGGGATGTGAGACCAAGGAAATTTAGATTACCTCTAGTCCTTCTTTCAGAGTACACGTAAAGCTGGTGGAAAACATTTACATCATCAGCTTACTGACATCTATCCTTCTCACTCCCCCCACAAAGAATTGAATGTCCATTACATTAAAAATATCTCTTATATCTCTTTTTTTTGCTTTTATCTCCACTAAATGTCACATAAAACAAGCACTTAAAATGCAGGCAACTTCTAAGGCAACATGTGAACTAAAAACAAACTAGATAATGTTCAAGGAGCTACAGGCTCCTCTATTTTGTTCGTAAGGGCATTCCCAGACCAGATAAAACATGTCCTGATGCAAAAACGACACAAGGGCTATCATACAGAGTGAACTACTGAATAGAAAAGACAAAAACATCTACACGCAAAAACAATACTGAAGTCAAAATAAAAAGGGAACCCACAGCTCCGGGTGTTTGCTCTGGAAGCTAGTTGTGTTTTTAAGAGCATGAGGAGCAGATCATGTGATGTCTGACAACAAGCACATCACTCTGAACTGAATACATCACACACCTTGAAGTAATAATCAGGTATGGTGGTCTGTGGAAGGGCTCATGATCACGATGAGAAAAGGAGTTAGAGATAAATACACTGATTTAAGGGGGGGGGGGTTGCATAACAGTCCACATGCTGTAGAACAGGTTCCATCCTCATCGCGCTCTCGCTGCAAAGCCTTTGTCTTAGTTTTCACATTCTGAAGGACGGTGTGGCTGTCAGCAGCTGAGGAGGGGACCCACCAGAAGCCCTGAGAGCAAACTTATAGAAACACACGAGCCACGCTCATCAGCCTGCCTTCACACCCAGAGCACAGCAGCGGGGTCTGGAGTGATCCGGGTGGGCTGCAGTGATTGTTTGGTCTGCTGTCACAGAATACGCTGTGAGGATGTGCAAATGTATGTACAGAGGACGCCACCTTCCTGCTGGACAGAAGTAAGGGCCTACAATGCAACATGCAGGACACAGTAGAATGCAGGTCTCTTTACAAAGCTGGGCTGGGAACTGTGTGTGCACACAGAGCATGTGGGTAGAGTTATAGAGCTGGGGCGAGGAAGGGGTGGGCAGGGACGGGATCGTAGCAGTTCATGTCTCCGTCTCATCACGACGTGCCCTGTCTCTTCTGTTGCTGGACTCTGATCAGCTCCAGCTGTTTTTTGCACTTCTGGTAGTATGTGGACAGACTCTTGTTCTCCTCCAGGAGCTTTTTGTGCTCCTGCACCAGACGGGACGTGTTCTGCTGGTCCTTCTCATCTTGGTCCAGTTCAGCAATGAGCTCCTTCCTGCACAGAAGGGATATGAAGCAGAGTTAACCCTCTGAGCAGAGGCCCTTTTTGATTTGTTTACACTAAAATTCCAGACTTGTGGCACCGTCACTACATTAGGGCGCTCACTTTTTCAGAAAGGCAAGTTCCAACGAATTCGTACTGACAATTACTTCACTGGAAATCATTTGAGCCAATGCCAATGGGCTGCACAGCGTTGCATATAAATATTGCCATCTTATCACTGTTGGCCTGGGTTTCTGGTCGGGGTCCTGTGGTGAAAAGGAAGCAGTCAGACGGGGCGGTACTGTTGACATTGCTGCACTCGTTTCTGGAGCCTACGCTGCCTCACTTGGATGGCAAACAGCCTTATCTTTGCTGATCATTTCGCTGTCAACAAGCCAGTTTTTGCTTTGATACTGTGTGAGGACTGAGGAGGGGAAAAAATGATTGAATCCATTTTGAAACATAGCAAAATGTGGAAACTTGAAAGGGTCTGATAGCTTTCCGTATGCACTAAGGGTGTGCAATATGTCTGGTCTACAATAATATCTTAACTGTTGTTGTGAGCGGACATTACCAAGAAGGCTACGTCACTCACATCTACCATCAACTATCAAAAACACTAGTCTTGATGCTACAGTGTTTATTCACCTGCCACCGTAACTAACTCTGTACATTAGTGCTAAAGTTAGGGCTGACCCGTTTCTCTCTGCTCTGCTGCCATTCACTGCGTTCTCTCACACTCACAAACACATGTCTACGTATCACTTGTAGTCCTTCTCTCACAGCCCCAGTTTGCACTGCAGAAGTACATTTTCAAACGGAACAGGTCATTACAGTTTGCATATTTAATTTCCTTACGTTCGGACGAAAGTTTGAATAAAAAGTGAAAACCCAACACTACGTTCCAACGCTGTCAGGTTTTTATAAATAGAGTTGGACGTTTTTGAGAAAACAACTGTAAAGTTAAAAGAATAAAGTCGTCAAGAGGTAAATGAAATTTATATAAAAAGTAGCTACTTTTCTTCTAAAATTTGTTTTATGCTTTAACGTTATTACCTAGTTTATTCACAGAAAAGCACAGCCACATTTTGTTATTGGAATTTTTCAGGGATTTTGTTATTTGTTGTTGTCTTATTTCTGTTTGCTCAGTAAGCAAAAGCTCACCAGTGAAGCAAGAGGGAACTTGAATTTTGAAAGAAGCCACAGCATGTGATTAATGCTGGAGCCTCATATCCATAAGTACAAGCTGCAAAATCAATATACTGTAACACACAGTTAGATATGTGCTTCACCTCAGCCCTGTTTTTTAAGCAGTAGTCTTACTTTCGTCAGACAAAACTAAACAAAATGTATTTGTCAACCACCTTTTTTGCCCCTCACAAAAATGACACGAAGACGAGACGGCGACAATGTCCTTAAGTTTTTAAGACTCAAATTCATAAAATAAAAACGCCAATAAAATCTGTCTTTCTTTTATCAGAATAATGAGGAGACCAAATATTACAGGCCATATTTTATTCCTCTAAATTTTCACTTGAACAGTGTTCATTCAGCTCATCTCGTATTTATAGAAGATAAACAGGGAACCTCCAGGATTTTCAAAGTTAAATTTAAGACTTTTTAAGACCTTTTCAATACCACCTAGGATGAACTTTAATACCAACTTCACTGCTGTTTAATGGAAAATCTGTATAAATTATTTATAGTTACACTAGTTACATGAATTTAATAAAACATTGTATTAATACATTCATATTTAACACACTATAGCTTGGGGTGCGTTTGTACTTTGATAAGATAAAATGAACCACGGACGTCCCTTTGTGTTGAAAAGTGGTGCGACATGAGGGTTCAGATTAGGGGTGTGACGATACACTTAGCTCACATGCACGATTCACAATACTGGGTTCACTAGAACACGACAAGAAGATATTTTAACACTATTTGATGAAATATTCAATGCTGACACACTGTGTATACACTGATTTACTGCTTGTCCATTTTAAATAATACAGAAGGTAAAGAGCTTAAAAATTGATATTAAATATTAAATCGCAATATTGGTAAAAAAAAAAATTGCAATTAGATTATTTTCCAAATTTGTTCAGCCGTACACTGAATATCCGGAAACACCAAGCCAAACGCCTTCTAAGCATAAATGACCTTGAAATGTGGCTGCAATGTGCAGCAGACTTACTTTCTCTGGATGAGCAGGGCGATCTCTGTTTGCACTTTCAGGTATTCTTGGGCCATCTTGCAGTGCTGCTCAAACACGGCCATGGACTCTTTGGAGTTGGGACAGGGAGCGAGAGGCTGGGAAGAAAAAAAACAACATGTTGCCGTTAACTGACAAAATCCGCACAGGCATCGTAACAGAATATATTTATCTCAGCATTAAGTAAAGTCTGAACAGACAATACACCGAACATCTCACTGATGCTGCCGATGTCTATTAATATTCACATTCCACTTTTTAGATAGCGTCATGTTTTCACAGATAATCCCTTCATAATGAAGCTGGTAGCACTTTACTTCATCTTTGAGAGCACAGAGGTGAGCTGCAACACCACCAAAACACAGTGAAAGCTGATTCAATGCAGCTTGGATCTGACAATATTTACACTAATCAGGTTGTATGTAGTGTTGTTTGCTGGAGGCTGATTGGAAGGTGTACCTGCAGCTGGTGATCCAGGGTGAGATAAGCCATGGGAATGGAGTTGTCTGAGCCGTTGGTGTCTGAGGAAACAGAAGAAAGAGAGCCCTGGGCTGTTTGTTGTTTCTATGACTGCACAGGAACAGTGCCGGCTCTTCACCATAGCACTTTCTTCAGAAATCACCTCCTGACTGCCTCCTCAGCTTGGGCTGACCGGAGGCCAGCGCTGTAAACCACTGATTAACAGCACACAGGATGTCTCCAAAGAAGCCTGACAGATTTACATCTGGCCACAATGACACTGACACTATTACAGCCAGCGTGTTTAAAGGGCGAGTAACAGGAGTGAGGTGTCAAATCCAACCTTCACTTATTTCTCTAAAACATGGACTTCTGCGGCAAACAATCAAACTTATATTCTTACCGTCTTCACTGATTAATCACTGGACTGTAAGAACAGTCAAAATACTTAAAACACATTAACTTCTATAATTCATACTTTGCTTTTTTAAGTGTAATTGTGATATTTACTGATGTTGTGTTACGTGACTTTAATTGAAAAGTTGTCATGACTACCTGTGGGGTCATCAGGGGAGTAGTAACCTCTGCTGCTCGCCTTGTCAGGTGGCATCATCCTCACACTAGGACTGGAGGACCGGCTGCTGTTCCTGCTCCCCTGCAACAGGGCGCAAACACATAATTCATTTTAATCATCTTGAGTAAAAAAAAAAACGTGAACCCGACCATCCCAAAAATAATAAGAATGCAGCAAAAGCAATCTGCTTATCGTGCACATTTGGAGGCATAGGGCATATGAAGCTTCCTGAAGAAAATGACAGTTTAAGTGGTGTGACTTTGCCAGCTTGCAATCATCACTGAAGAGTTGGTGCAAAAAGCCTAGAGGACAAAATTCCTGAATCAAAGTGATGTTCCTGGAGACTGACAGCTAACAATGTCAGGAAATAGCACTGGAAATGAAAAGGTTAGATCAATCTCAATGTGGTTTTACAGCTGCAAACCATTTCTTAGTAGCTTTCTATGAAGTACCACTTTTGAAATGAATCATCAGCTTTCATTACACAGCTGACTGTCAGATGACACAGCCGCCGTGCTGTGTCAGTGACTGCACATCCACGCTTCTTGTTTCTTTATTTCCTGATTTACTGCATTCAGAAAGCTGTTTATTGAATAAATTATACCATGTCTACTGAGGATTCTCGATTCTGATTGTGTGGATTCATTTTTAGTAACTAGAAGGTGTTACCAAACACCTCTGATACTGGTGTCTGCAGGTCTAAATGAATAATGTATTAACCTCTGAGTGAGGGCAGCAACAGAGCAGAGTTATTTATGGAACAAATAAAAAAATGATAAACTGCTACATAGAGAAAGCCACACAAATGTTTGTTCAAACGTGTTTGATATTTGGGTAAATCAGGATGTCCATGTCAGCAGGAGGAGTGAAAATGTGCCATTAAAACAAAAATTATGACTCAAGCAAAGATCCAATTAAAATAATCCAAACTACGAAGTTAATCCAACGTTACCAACATACAATGATTTAGTGTTTCTGCAGATGCTGATATATGAATGGAATCAAACTGGTAAGAACGCAGATTCATCCAAGCAGCCCCATGATCAGTGGTCCTGTTACACCACCGGGGATCTGGAGGGCAGAGTGATCCCGCAGACATCACAGCACAATTTAATCTTCTTTAGCAACAACTGTTTTATAAATAAAATGTTGAGTGTGTGGGCCTGCTGGTTAACTACTAAACAAATGAAGACAATGTGTAGAAAAACAGGTGAAATGCTCCCAGCCTATTTGAAGTTGCAGCGTGTAGGTGTGTTCCTACACGGTCTTTATCTTCTTGGAGCGGACATATCATACATACATGTCATCTTCTGGGACATTTTCTCCCAAAGGACTCCTCTGACAACAAAGAATCCAACAAATACTTTCAAAGACGACATCAGTCAAACATCCACTAGAGTTCAGTTCCCTTATGGAAAGGAATGATTCAAGTTCAACTTCTCATTTGGAATCTGTTTATCATTAATCTCCCGTGATTACAGAGAACATTAACCAGCTGAAATCCAGCTGAAACCATGAAGCCATCCCATTTTTGCAATTTATTTGAGTCAGGTTTTAAAATGTAACACCTGCTACACAGAACTAATTTAACCCTCTGTCTCAACTGTGACTGACTGGAATCAGAAAATGAAGGAAACCCCACAGACCCTCTGCCATCCGCCTCTAGTGTCTGACTGTGTCTTACCTGGCTGGACTCTGTGCCGAGGCCTGGCAGGTCCTGCACAGACCGACGTCTCTGAGACTCACATGTGGCTGTGGACAGGATGGACAGAGAGGAGAAAGAATGAGACCCAGAAGACTTAGACAGACCGTGATGATGGGAGACTGGTGCCATTGTTTGCTCAAGGGATATCCAGACCCACAGAGCCACACAGGGACAGCTGAACTGATTTAACTCTATGTGTCCTGGCCTGTCAACATGTGCTGTGACATCGCTGGGTGATGACCACAGTGCTTAAAGCATGCAGCCCAACTGACAGTGTTCAAAAAAACCACACACACACACACACACACACACACACATCACTGCAGACACAACCTATCCACAGCTGAGCCTACTTATGTGACGGCTTTGCACTGACAGGCCGGTTTGGGTTAGGGTGAGTAGAGGTCTCAGACAAGGCCCGTGGGAACTGGCAGGTACTGCACTCTCTAGTTATCACTCATTCATCTGCTACACCCCCCCGTAGGGTAGTGCAGTCAAAAGATATTACTAGATATTAAAAGAAAGTCTTTACAGTCACATCTTCATGTCCAACTACATGTCCTGATAGTGCTTGTAAATCATAGGGGATTGGGTTTATCTGGTCTAGGCTGACTACAAGCTCCGTCTATGGCACAATGAGGACAACACTTAAGGAAACATACATTAACAAACAAGCAGTCAAAAGAACACAGCAACTTGTTGGATCTTGAAGTTCTGTATCTGTTGTTGCAATACACTGTGTGGTCTGCAGGACACCTAGGTAGTGAATTTGGATGCCAATTCTGGACCTGAAGCCACAATTTTTTAGTTGTTGCCCCAGCAGGGTGTAATGGTACCTGTATTCGCCCATGACCATCCAGTGCGGGATGCTTTGTTAGGTATGTGACTTTCTTCGCCTCTTGAACTGCCCTAATGCACTATACTTTACTCTATGTCTAGAATGTGAGGATATAATTATGAAACCTAGCCGAAGGGCTTTGGCAGTGGGACAGGATGTATTATTGTGACCACCCCGGGGCCTCTGACTGGGTGTTTGTGTGTGTCTCTGTGTCGGTGTTCTGTTGAACGGTGTACTTCTCGGTCGAGTGGAGCTGAGGCCATCAGGGAAACCACAAGCAGCTGGCCACTGTCTCCAGATCGCATAAAGCTGCCCCTTCCTGATTGTTGCGGGCTTGACTGCTTGCTTCTTCCTGCTTGCTTTGTGGTCTTTTGTTTAAGTTAACCTGGCACTATGTTTTGACAGCCACATTTGTTAAGCTTTCAAATAATTTGTTCAATTTGTTAAATTAAATTCCTTTTGTTAATAAAACTCCTTTTCTAGTGAACCCTTAATTGTGGTTTCCTCTATTTGCTGTGGCCTCTGAGCCTCTGGTGTTGCATACTGTTGGTCAGCTAGATTGTCTACTGCCATCAACTCTTGGGTTTT
The DNA here is from genome assembly GCA_029875015.1 of Lepomis gibbosus. NCBI lineage: Eukaryota > Metazoa > Chordata > Actinopteri > Centrarchiformes > Centrarchidae > Lepomis > Lepomis gibbosus. Next base: position 13,798 of record JAPMOB010241878.1, read on the forward strand.
TCAGCTGTCTTTAACATTATATTGAGTATGTGACAAATGCAGATGAAAAGCCAGAGCTGGAGAAGTTTTTAATGTCAGTTAGAGCTAGAGTTTGGGAACATTATGGTTTCCCTGTGAGTCAAAGTGACACTGGACATTAGAAGTGGAACAGACTAATACTGAGTTGTAATAATGCTGCTGCATTATTGACATATTGACTTTTTAAAATGGTCCATATGCCAATGTTTGATAGCTGTAACATTTACAGTTAGAAATAAAGCCAATTAACATTATTCAAAATAAAAGACAACATTTTTTGATTGTTCTTCCTGCTGTATTAAAAAAATGATTAAACATCTTCCCTGAACATGAGGTACACACCGAACTATGAATTTTGTATACCATTATACCCTGACTCAACAGCCACCAGAGATGTATGTGCTGGGGAGAACATAGCGTGTGCACACCAGGAAACGCTATGTTCTCACCAGCAAACCCTACCTTTTTTACACCATGCACCATGCTGACTCCCTTAATCACTGGATTAAAGAAGCAACTCATTCAATGTCTCACACAGCTCCAAAATAGAAGCCTTTTCTGACATCCAGAGCTGCCCCCATTCCTTTCATCCAAATCTCTACCTGTAACAATAGCCCTGACCCTCAGTGTAAGAGAAATGAATCAAAATGACTTTTTTAATTAATGGATGTAAAGACAGCAAGAGGGAGAGAACAAATTTGGCATGCTTTCTCTATGACCTCTATGCATGAAAGGCAAGGACAAGCTCAAATGCAGGAACTGGTGCACTGATTTACTCAGTTACTGCTACCCATGATGTGCTGCACCCATGCCAGAGAGATGACGGAAAGGACAGGGCCATGAGTTAGGAAGCATATCTCATCTGTGTCACCTGATCTGACGCATTATACCATTTGGATTTCCTGAAGTCAGCTAAAGATTTGTTCTTACAAACTCAAGTGACAGTAAATAGGCTTGGGCGGTATCAAGGTATTACAGTGTATCAGGGTATTTGAAAATTCAGATGCTAAAACAGAGAAGCTCCTTCTATCAAAGTGATAAAGAGATGTCGCTCTCAACATAGGCAGGCGACGCTGTGCGACATCGTCCTTGATGCGATAACCCCCTTTACTTTCCCAGCAGCTGGGAAACATCAGACACATGTGAGCTTCGGCTGCAGCCTTTATCACCGACAGTCTGGAACTTACACTTTCCCCTCCGCTCAACTGCTGCTCGCTCTCCAAAAAGTGACTCAATGGCGGCTGTGAGAGGTGGGATAACGCTGCAGGACTAGTGAACAAGAGACGAAGCTGTGTGTCATCATCTCCGTTCAGCCCACTGATGTGTGTGAATCTACACCAACAAATGGGATCAGGTCCTGATAGATACCGCCCAAGCCTAATAGAAAGACTAATCAGGAGGAAACTTAATTACTTGGAACTAGATTTGGGGTGTAAAAGTTGACACCAGATGAGAATATTAACTCATGTTCTGTTTCAGGTAGCTAAAAATCACAGAGGATATCAGGCAACTCTTATGTGTGTAACTCCAAAACCTACTCAATTATCTCCCCTAAGACACGCAACAAATTTAATACGATTGAACATTGTAGCTGGTATCATATGGAGTGACACACAGAAGAGGGCCACAAAAGATCACAACAACCCATGGGCTCAGCCAAGCCTGCTCCAGCTGGTCACCAGGAAGCCCAGCGGTCCAGTGATACCTGTGACGAGGATCTTGGGAACATCCAGAATGGTGCCGAATGACGCCGTTTTACGGTGGCCTCGTTTATACTGGGGGCCTGCTGTGAAGACACACACATACAACTGCAAACACAAGCATGCAGACTAAGACAGACTGGGGGCCCACAGCCGGAAGTGTGGGCCACACACATGCAGAGCATACAGTGTACGTGCAAAGGGCAGCATGCACCCCGTCCATTCAGACGCTGTGAAGCGGTACTGCATAGACTGCCGGCAGCCACTGGACTATTTTTCTAAGCACAAACTTCAGTAGGCATTCAGCTCCAATGCTGTTTGGATCAAACGTTTAAACATTGCAATCTAAGGACAGATGGTGTTGATGCTCAGTTTACAGGAACTCTGTTTGTGAAAGTTACATTCAAGTCTGAAAACATAAAAAGCAACAGCAAAAAACAAAACAAAACATACACTTCAAAAAAGTCAAAACTCTTGCTTTTTGTCAGAGCCTTTAAAAAGGAGGGGAGATGGTCTGATGGGCCCAGTGATCAGGGGTATCTGGGTGGGTTGATAGAGGAACAGATATTCACCTCTAAGTGATAAAAGCACACGAATAAGAACCTGACTGGGGCTTCTGGGGAGGAGCTTCCTGTGGACTTGGAAAGGCCTCATTTCAACAAGACTCACCTTAACAATAACACTGCATGCCTCTTACTGTTCAACTTTTCCTATTAAATAAAAAATCTAAGACATGCCAGTTTTCCTTGATAAGCACCTGTTCTGCTTCCACGTGTCCCTTTGTGCCGTGTAATGCTGGAATTACCTGAAGGTGTAAATTGCATCTTGGGCTCCAGCTCTGACAGGTCAGCACTCATTCTTTTGCTGTCAGATGATGCCATGCACTGTGTTCGTGAAGGCAGACTCTCAACACTGCCCCCCCTGGACAGAGGCAGAGTCCGCAATGGGTCTCCCTGTAAGAACATTAGAAAACTTTCACTACAGAAGAATTTCTGCATTTGTTATTTGATAGTCACAGTAGAGCGACACAGGAAAGGCAGAAACAGAGGGGGTGACATGCAGCGAAGGGTCTGGGCCAAACCTAGGACCTAGGACCCCAGAAGCTTGTCTTGATATTTTTTTTCAGTAGTAATTTCTATCTATACCCATTATTACAGATAAAATGATTCTCATCACAATGACAAACTGTTTTACCTTTGGCTTGAAGTGAGGAGGAAACTGAGGTGTAATCTTGATAGTGTCGTTGCTCCCTTGAGAATCACTGTGCTCCATGTTTGCGTCACTTTTATTGCTTGTGCTGGTACCAGTGTAGTCCACATATGAACCTGTAACTCCCCAAGACACAGGGCAGGAGAGAGGTTATACAAGTTTCATACTTTCTCGAACGTGGTGCCTTTCATCTAAGATTTGACATTATTTTTGTTTTAATGGTCCACAACAGTTAAAATAAGTGACAAAACTCTAAATAAGTAAAAATAAATTCCCATAGCTGCATGCCTTCAGATAGCTTCACTGATTCAGTGCCAGGTCTGTGCATTGCCACAAGAAGTCTGATTTCTGTCTGTAAACACTAGTTATATGTACAAAGTGCACAAGTTGTAAATGATGTGATTGAAGCTACCAGAGGACCTACACTTTACTTTTCTACTGTGGGCAGAGAAACTCATGCACATGTTTGTTTCAGACACAATTCTTGGATGCTGAGGGGTAATGAATATGAAATGTTTTTTCCAGCTAAAACTTATTGCTATCCAGACAGGTATTAGCACCGGTGACTTAAACTAAACATAAATGAGTGAAATGTGACATTTTCTTCCTACATCCTTCTGTGTTGATAGGTATTGACTATACTTATTGTATATTGGATGCATTAAATCCATTAACTTCCTGTTCTCATCAAGCTCAAAAGTTTATGACTCTTGTACCTGTACTAGTTCCAGAGTTGCTCTGTCCCTCATCTGAATATTGGTATGGATATTGCAGGGGTTCATCAGATCCTGGGAAGTACTGCAAAAAAAGACAAACATGTAAAGTAACTTTAGGTTTAACAAATAAATTAATTGAGATCTTTCTACCCAAACTCGCTGTGTAGGAAAATGTGGGGTTGATATCAATATCAGGGGCTAGGGTGAACCAACCCAGTACTTATTGGTTGGCTGGTGTGGAACCAAAGCAGACCAACCACATCATGTATGACACTATTGTGCATTCAAAATCTACACTATCATTAAATCCTTCTGCTGATAGTTTAATGTCAGGAAAGCAAACTTACGAGTGACCTGTTGTCTACGTTATATAATAACATAAGACCATCAAAAGTAACATGTGCATGTGGGTGCAGGGATTAGAGCCTGGCCGATGGGGGATTTTGAGACCAATACCGATATATTTTAGAGGGGAATAATGATCTAACTGATTAGACTGTTTAACTGATTAACTGTTACTCTAATGTAACAAGTTGTTTTAATAGCCTAATATGCTGAAATGCTTGACCAGTCAATAATGTTTCCCCGCAATGCCAGTAGAGGGCAGGATGAGCTGTGACATTTGTGAACATTAAACATTTAATATTCTGCATTCTGGTGAAATTTTTATATTTTTTTCTGCACCACTTCCTGTCTGTCCCTCTTCAATTTATGGTGGAAATGATTTTATTTATCTAAAGGGAAATTCAGGTGGCAGGTAAGAATTCAAAAACTAAAAATATAGGAGAGAACAGACATTATGGCTTAATAACAGCGGGTTAAGAATAAAATTGGCAACATTTACTGTATCTGACAGGACAAGTAACAGTCAGGTTTGCTTTCCGACATTCTGCAGTTCGTTTAAGTTTTTTAGACTTGAAAAACAGCCTGACCTACTCTGCCTCTGATTGGCTGTCAGGTTGAGGCATTAGGAGTGACGATTGGTTAGGCACAGCCAGCTGTAAAGTTGCAAAGCTCATGTTAGAGTGGCCTCTGTAGATACCACGAGTAAATGCAGTCTGCGATGCAATACTGTATGTAGCATTACAACTGTAGCTACGGCATTGGTTTGGCTCTATCTTCATAAAGACCAATTCATGTTCATTATGCTCTCTGCGATTCAAGTGTTTGGGCAGGTTTATTGATTAATTCATTCAGTTTGATGAAAGCAACACAGAGAGGGTGATCAGTGTGTGATTATACCTTCATTAGATGGGTCATGATCTTTACTATCTCCTCCATGGAAGGCCGCTGCGAGGGATCTTTAGACCAGCAGCGAGTCATCAGACTCTCAATGGGCTTCGGCAAGTTTTTGATTAAAGGAGGCCTTGTGCCTGAACATAAAAAGAGAAGAAGAAAAAAAAATTAAGGCCATAGCTTACCCACAAGAAATAACTTGTTTACAAACCAGAGAAGAAATATGGCAAAAAGATGCTAAATCACTCCAGATTCAGTGGTAAAAAATATGAACCATGTCCCCAGGTATTAGATTAGATCTTGGGCCCTTAGTGAACACTACAGCTATTATTAGTGCCCCATTAGTATTCTCCTCCCACTACCACTACCACTGTATTAAGGCAAACTGCAGGGAGCGCAGCACACGTGCAGTCACCTTTTAGCTGCTCTCTTCTGCCAGGCTCTTAACTTTCAGTCTCCCAGCAGGCCTAGCAGGGCAGGCTCACAGTGGCTGACAGCTGGACATGGCCTTGGCATCCACTGGCTTGTCCAACTGCCGACCCCACCCCCAGCCCCAGTAAGTGACTCACCGTTGTGCACAGCCCACATAATGCGAAAAGCTGGTCCTCCAATTTCATCAAAGGGCTTCCTGCGAGTGATCACCTCCCAGAGAATGATCCCCCAGCTGAACACATCACACTTCTCGCTGTAATTGCTGCCTGAAAGCACAGAAGAACGCACAGCAACACTTATCTTCTTTTAAAAACAGGGAAAAAAGCCTCCCGTTGACATCGCTGAATGACTGATAAAAGTAATTCTCAGTGGCACATTTGAGATGAGAGAGAAGATGTGCTGGGAAAGCACGGCAACTTTAATCTCATCTCTGCTTTCAGAGGGGAGAAGGATGAAAATAAGGGAGCAATTTTTACCAAGGAACAGCTCCTGTGTTGCTTAATTACTGGGCCTATTATTGCAAATTTAAAGTGCACATCAAACATCTATTCTAAAATTGCTGCACTGAGGTGTCCTGATAGCATTTCACACTGATGCAAATTAGTCGTTAAGCATTGAGAGAGGGCAAAAGTGAGTTGTTTAATTGCACTGGAGTCTTGTAGCTTGACTTCAAAAAACAAGATAATGACCTGGGCATAAATGCCTTGCCAAGAAACATGTCTTATCATGTAGAAATACATCCTGGCTGAATGACAGAAATCAGTGCTTCCACTGCCACTGTTTTAGGGGGGACAGCCCCCCCTGCCCCAAAATGAGGCCCCAATCTTCCTGAAGGGTACAGGAGTCGTGGACAGAATTGTGGAATAAAAATTGCAATAACTGTTGCCGACAACTTGGAATATTTTTCTGCATCATTTATAACAGCCAATGTATGACTATTAAAAAAGAGAAACAGAGTCGGATCCTTCCGTTGTGTCATGAGTGTTGCATAGTTTGCCCACCAGAGGGCGCGCTGCAGCTCTTCTGTTAACAACACTGCAGTACCACAGGAAAAAACATCAGCTGACCGGAGTCTACTGGAGCTCAGAGCCAGCTCTGCTGGAGCTACTGTGAGGAGCTCCTAGTAGCTCCCACACTTATTGTTCCTGGTGAGTTGGTCATTTGTCATGACAATTACATGACTTATAGGGGTGGTACTATGCTCATTTTCAGGTTCAAAATCTTAATTAGGGGGTGTACCAGAACAGGTTTACATGGTTTAATTTTGAAAAAACACCATAGTTTCCTCATACTGCACATTGCTGCAGCTCCTCTTTTTACCCTGTCTGTTGTACGCTCTGCTCTTGAGCTACAGAGTGATGCATCTTACTTGTGCCATATCTTTGTTGGTTGTTGCACATGCGCAGTTCCTAGGTAAGGACTACTAGCCAATCAGAAGCAGAGAAGGGCGGGTCGTAAGAGCAGACGGTCTAAGTTATTACCAGTCCACAGCATCATTGTTCCACATCTTACCATCAGGACTGAACGTTGAACTGTTGCCGGTGTTCTGATGATCTATGCTGCCTTACTGAAAAATGCTTCCATAGCACAAATCGATAGACTCGACTCTACTCGGCCCTGTTCTGTTTTCCATTGCAGATAGAACCCAGAGAAAGCAACGCCACACACAACGGCCGCGACGTGATGTTCAAGGCGACACACACAGCTCTTAAAATATATCCAGACTACGCTTAAAACGTTTGAATA
>JAPMOB010241879.1:0-14518 GCA_029875015.1 Lepomis gibbosus
TCCATGTAGTCTGTAATGGTAAAATAAATATGTTAATATACAATGGATTTATATTCCTTTGCTTCTGACATTTCAAAGGATACCAGAATTATGCATCTAGGCCTAATGGTTGAGGAGATATTACTGATTTATTTTGGATATGTTATTTTAGGCGTTTTTCCTAAAAATAGGTTCTAGGGGTCAAGTGGTAATTTTAAGTTTTGACCCAGTACAAGTTTTATTGCTCCTTTAATTAATGTGCCTTCTGCTTGGCCTGGGATTAAAAACCATCAGAATCTCCTCTGCTTTCAAAATTTGCAGCTATAAAAGTAAGAGAAATATGACGGATTGAGGCTGATGAAAAAAAAAGATAAACATAAATTGAATCTATCATTTGTCTTTTTCTTGGTTTATAAAATCTGATTGGCTTCAAGATTTAAGAAATGATGGCTCATTGCTCGTCGTGCTGCTCTGCAGTGAAATTAGCTTGAAGTGGCACGCTGGGACAAATTTTGATTAAATAGAACATTTCCATTCACTTTCTGCTGGTCTTTATTGTGAGTGCTGTTTGAAAAGACGTGTGATTGGAACATTGACATCTCAAGCTCTAAACAGATGCAGAGACAATCAGAAGTGAATGGCGGGTAATCTTCACAGTTACTGAGACACTGTATATGTAATGCACTGTGTCTAGTCAGTTTTACAAAGGAGGAGAGACTCACTGTCATTTGAATTCCATTTCTAGCTCCACATTCACCTCCTTCATATTATACCCTGAAAATTGCACCCACTCCTTTTGATGATTTGCGATATGAACATCAGACGGCATGAAATGCAATGAGATGCGAGCCAGAGACAACAACTGAAACAAAAATCACTAATTAAATCCTGCCTTGAAAAATAAAACAATTTTCCTTCTTCGCTGTCAACTTTTATCTGTAACATCTGGAAAATACGTCTGCAAAAACAGGTCACAATGAAAGGCAACATATTAGCATGTGTGTTAGCAATGCTAACAGAATTATTGGTGTCATAATTGAGTTTTCAAATACAAAAAAAAAATGTAATGGCTCCTGGTGTAGTTTTGCTCTCTGGGGAGACTGTGCTGCCAGACTAATAGCCAATAGCTCCTCCTTCTGATTCGCTCAGTCTAGCAAGCCAGGACAGGCATGACAAGACTGCTCTGCTTATAACCTCATCAGCTGAATGATAATACAGCTAACTTGCCTTCCACAGGGGCTTTGCTGCTGTAAATGGCCCCACTGTCACACACTAATGGAAAATCACAGCCGTGTCAGTGTCACAGCGGCAGCCTCGGGTCACCAGGGACCTGGGTGGACGTATTCGGGTCAAATCCTTTAACACGTCTCACTTTTTCAAAAGACAGATTGGAGCTGTTCTACAAGGGTGTTCTTAGGTGACGTAACACATCCTCTGGCTTCTTTTTTCAAATTTACTGAAATCAAACTCCTTATAAATATGATGCCCCATGCGCTCCTTTAAGAAACACTTTGCAGCCAAAAGGCTTTATATTTGTATTTTTTGGTTTCAGGAAATTGCACCGTGTTTGTGCACATTCCAGTCAGGATACTATTGATTTTCAGTTTCCAGGTCACACTGACTGTCAGTGGCAAAAACAAGCCCTTTAAGTGTCATGATGGGTTATGCAGGGCAATGGAGATTGGACCCAAACCTTGACAGTACAGGCAGACTGGTATAGTTCAGTGATTTATTGTTCATGAATGAGGATGAACTGGCAGGGAGTAAAGGAAGTGAGGTGGTATCTATGGTTGAGAGGCTGAAGATGGAATGAGTTGCAGGTGAGGAGTGGGCGGAATTGGCCAGGTAACTGCAGAGCAGATGAGGGAAGTGAGAACAGGTTTGCAGTTGGGTGTGGAGATCAGGTGATAGGGAAAGGAGAGAAAGTAAAGTTCGAAAGCTACAGATTTACGAGGCAAGAGATGGTCTGAGTTACTGATCGCTGACAACATATTGTCAAAATCATGCTCCAAGAAGTGTTTAAACATTTTAATCTCATCCTTCCTATTGTTTTCATTCTTTCAACATAAAACAGCTTGTCCCTCACTCTGCATCTTTTTATTATTATCCTTCTGGCTGTGAAGCAAATTATATTTTCTCCTCAGCAGTGTACCTGAGACTCAGTGACTAAGTTAAATACCTGTTATATTTGCATAAACCCATTCAGCCTGTGTGAGTAAATCACAGACTAGAGCGTCAGAATCACAACAGTGCTTTGACAGCGATGAGCAGAAACGCGGCTCATAGTGCAGTCACTTACTCTCTGCTTGCTGGTTACACACACATGCTGCTGTCACCTCCGTCTTTGAACAGATTTATACAGCATGCTATATATTCTGTTCAGGTTGCCTCCACTAGGCACACATCCAAAAGCAGCTCACATAGAGGAGCCAAACTGCTCTTCACCAACTCTTCCGCTGAGAGAAAGCCATAAAGAATGTCAGCTGCAAATTAGAGTGTACATTACATAACAAGGACTATTTTTGCATTTTAAATCCATTTACTATAAATCAAGTATTTACTGCTGTAATTTAGTTTTAAGTGTTGTTCTACCCCACCAGGCAGCCATTCTTTTCTTTTTACTACAATCAAGTCACAAAGACATTGCTCGAGTTATTTCATGTTCTGCTATGTTGTGGGCGAGATTCACAGCGTTATTTCAGTAATAGCTGACCAGTCGTTTCCATCACATCACTATTCGCATTTCCAGATCCTCTGCAGAGTGGAATGAAATGAATGAAGACAAGAGAACAATCATGACCATTGATGACTTAACATGCTAGCTTTGAGAGCAAACAGTCTTTTTCTTAACAACACAAGGATGGAAAAACAAGTGAGATAATATCACATTTAATAAAGAAAAAGAGAAGAGAGCGAGACCTGTGTTTTGGGAATATTCATGATCCCCAGAGGATGGTTCATAAGTGTCATCCTGGCATTGGGTCCGAAGGATGACTGCCTCTATGATGCTGTACTCAACACTGATGCAGAGCAAGCAAAAAATATTTTATCTGGAAAATGAAGAGTTTTTTTTTTTGCTTTATTTTGCTGTATTTCTCCAAGACATGGTCAAACTCTGTTCCTGCAGCACTTGTAATAGTTACAGTCGCTACCCAGAGAGGTAAAGTACGATTTATTCCCTTTACAAAACCTTAAACAAATCCATAAAATTGTTGGCTGTGGACTGTTCCTTATGTAATGTTAGTTTGCTGACACTAGCTAACGTTATTCTGAATGTAACGTCATAAAGTCCTGCTAGTTTTGCTTTTTAATGATTGTAATAGTGAACAGAGACCTACCCAGCTTCACAGGAACACTGTTAATCCTTAATATTGTTGTCCTGTCTCATAATCATCAGGTGATGGTGGATCACTTTTACTCTGATCGGTAGGCTTTAGCTTGTGTCTTTATTTGTTTCACATCAGTTTGACAGTTGGATTTAGCAGCAGTAACTAAGGGGTTGTGGCTTAGCGAAGGGTTAATTGAAATGGGACCAAACAAGGGGCAGTAGCTCATTCTGTATAGGGGACTTGGCTCTGGAACAGCATCACAGGGTGGCTCGTTCAAATCAAATTGTATAGATGAGATTGGGCTGTGAATCCTCTCAACACATTGTGGAATGGCAACTTCAAAATCAGGCCAATCTGCAGAAAAAAAAGCAGTACTATTTCTTACCTAACTGACAGATTTGTACTGGGAGGGCGGAGCTGAGATGGATGTGAAGCCTGGGTTTCTAAGATCACACAGAAGTGCTCACTTGAAAGCCAAAAAGCTGAAAAGGAAACACTTTTCTTTCTGCACCCATGAGATGTCCTATCATTTTAATTCCATTTCATCTTGTTTAAAGTCACATCTCATGGCATGTGGTGTCCTCAATCCTACATTTGAAGCACTTATCTGAATGCTCGAGGGCTTTCTCTGATAGGATGACGACAACTAAAGAAAAATCCACCATCTCTCTTCTGCATGTCTGTATGAGTGATTGTTCTGTGCACTCCAGGCGTTCATTTTTGTGATCAAGCAGTGTTAATTTACTTTCTGTGTATCCGTTTATATGAACACCTGTCCAGTCTTATTCTACTTCTGTTTGTAGTTTTCCTACATTTCATTATCACTGCTGTGGTAATAAAGGTTAAAAACAGGAGAAACCATTATAATGAATCTTTAGAAAGAAGGCCTATTCATTCATCTTTAATGAAGGCTCATTTCACTCAATGTAGCCTCATTACACTTCCTCAAAATCTATTATTCAATTCATTGTAGATAATTGATATCTGATCAATTCACATTTTGTCAAACCCGATAACAGGACGGCGTTCAACCCTGACAAAACGTAGCAACAAATGTATTTTGAATGGAAACACCTTTCATCTCTATGCAACTGCACTGGACTTTTTATATACAGTCTCCTCCAATGGTATTGGAACGGTAAGGCCAATTCATTTGTTTTTGTTGTTCACTGAAGACATTTGGGTTTAAGATCAAAAGATGAGTATGAGACAAGAGTTCAGCTCTCATTTCACATGTAGATGTGTTAAACAACTCAGGACATACCACCCTTTGTTTAAACTCACCAATTTTTCAAGTGAGCAAAACTATTGGAACATGTGACTGACAGATGTCTGTTGTTGCCCAGTGGAAGGTTTTAGACTGGCCAAGTCAATCACCTGACACCCAATTGAGCCTCATTTCACCTCCTTAAGAGGAGACTGTAGGGAGGAACACCCTGAAGAAGCTGCCAAGTATGCCACCAAATATTAAATGTTATTAACTTTAAGATTATTTGTTCCATTACCTTTGCTAACCTAAGAATACTGTGGTCTAAAACAAACAATGAAATGTCCTAAGTTGTTTAACACATAGATGTGAATATCAGGAAATAAAAGCTGAAATTTAAAAGAAATTGTCTCATACTCATAATCTTTTGATCTTAAATGCAACACATTTGTTTCATTATATCGTAACCTGTTATTTTGCATTGTCCCTGATAAACAAACTAATAAACAACAACAACAACCAAAAACATCAGTAAACACCTGTAAATGTTGACTTGATTGTGCTTGAAAGTTGTTAAGGCAGATACAGGCTGTGGATGTGTAATGTGAAAAAATAGTTGATTTCCCAAAGATAATTAGTCTACCACCAGATACTGCACACAGTGATTGGCCAATAACCCAACTCACCAGCTGAGTAGTATATATCCCGATGAGGCCACCTTCAATTACTGACATATAAAAGGGCTGCTGGGGAGTAGCCGATTAAGACATCAAAATGGGAGATATGGAACTTGCTGCTGCTGCTGCTGCTGCTGCTGCTGCTGCTGGCGCAACCTTACAGGAAAACCAACAATCAATCCAAAGGAGGAGGGTAGGACTACGGAGGCTCATGACATTGTGCTCACAAATTATAAGAGAATGGGTTTTCAACATATCATCTAAGCACAATTGAAATCGCTCCTGCATATGTAATTTGTTCTGTACAGGTATTATGTATTGCCAACACAATAACGTTTCAGGTTTAGAAATGAAAACAAGACAAGACAAAATCAGCACTCTATTAATTTACTTCTGAGGAGGGAGAAGACCCATGGCTGGGGCCATGTGCCAAACACAACTGTATTTGATATTTTTCATCGCATCTGTGACACAATGTTGTCCTTGTTGAATAAAGTGGTCCACTTCTCCACACTGGCACAGGTCCTGAAGTTGGGAATGGCTTTCAAAACCTTACCAACAGCCCAGCTTTCAAACTGTGTGGGAGCCATTGATGGATGCCACATCCACATCAAGGCTCCCCATGGTCCACATACAGAGGACTAGCTGTCCAGCTGGAGGCAATCTGTGACAGCACTGGCAAATTTATGGACATGTTTGTGGGTTACCCTGGTTCAGTTCAACGCTCACCATGCTAGAGCCCGATCCATTATAAAGAGGGCCGTTGGCATGATTAAGGTACTGTGGCGAGGGATCTTCTTCAAGGCCTTGGAAGTGGATCACACCTTTGCTCTAAAGGTCACTGCAATGTGTGAAGTCCTTTATAATGTCTGCATCACTGCTGGAGACATCCTGCAGCCGTCTGAGGATGAGGATCCTGTGCCACCACCACCTTCTTTGCAAGGGAATGAAGGTGGAGGTCAACAAGGCCAGACTGGCAGCACAAGTGTAAGCCCCAAACCAGTGTCCCTCCCCTGGAAGTATTTAGTAAATAGGAGAAGATCATGTTGATACTGCTAGTTACTGTTAAATTCCTACTTTCATCTGTGTAATCTTTCTAGTTTATATAATGTATTTCACATGAGTAGGTCAGTTACTTTGCTTTCTGGGTAGGAACATCCAATATGTTGCATGTACCGAAATACTGTTTGAGGTAACTGCTCGGTAAAGGTTGATCCTTCTATCTATTGCTGTTGGCCATCTTATAAGAAGTGGGTAGATCATCTCAAAACATTTTTCAGTCTGCTATCATCAGGGTGTAAATATAGATCCCTGGCCTGGAAATGGGCTCCCTATGGCAGGAGTTTTATCCCGTCTGCCATACCACTATCCAACAACAGTACTTGCTAAGTAAAAGGTATGTTTTGGTTTGGGAGTCAGTTTGTGTATAAAATGTACAGCACGTTATGTATGTTCATGATGTGTACATGTAAGGCAATGTACGTATAGATGATGGAAAACAATTTCCTGGAAAGGACAATAAAGAATCTAATAAAAATGGAGCAAGTTAGGCAATGATCAGGGTCAGCTCTGACAGCTGGGCTAGGACTTTTTGTTTGTGTATTGAAGCAATGTGTTGAACACTATTCCATTCATTCAGCAAATGAAAAGTCTTAGATCAGTCCCTTCAGTATTTAGAATTTTTAGTCACACAAATTCAAGGAGTTAGCATAATTGCAACTTTCCATTTCAATTAAAAATGAAATGGAAAGTAGTGGAATTTCTGCATAATTTGCATAAATTTACCATTTTCACCATAAATTTCTTAAAATGCAAGATCCTGGAGGGACTGAATGCATTAAATGAGCCCAACATCATATACATTTTATTTATTTTTTATGTACTAGTTCAGCAAATTACGAGAGAAACCGTTAATTTTGCTCGTTGAGAGAAGCATCTCTTGCCTCCTGCTTCTCAGCCTGTTGTTTCAAGTAGGCCAACATTCCCTCACCCCTCTTTTGTCTATTTGTAGGTGGTTGTGAGCTTGTATATGGTAGGGCTGTGTCCTCCTCGCTCTCACTTATAATCCCTGAGGCCTGACCAGACTTGGAGGATGAAGCTTCAGCAGTAGTCTGGCCACAGTCTTTTCCCCAAACACCTCATGCATGGAATCAAACCATGTAGCTGCTGTTCCCTCATCTCTGTCTGTGCCTGTAAATGTGAGAGAATTCTTCAACTCTTATTAACACCATGGAGAACAAAATGTTAAGGCAGTAGTGGGATAGTCTTACTGTTACTAGCCAGTGTGCACATTGGCTATCTACACATTTGACATTTCCATATAAAATGTCATGTAAGCCTGTGATGATTTGCTTCACCTTGTACTTTTAGGTAGCCCCGCTTCTTGGACACCTGCACGGCAGTCACCTGGCCCTCCAGCCCAATAATTACCTTTCATTGCTAACACAGTTAATAATAACAACGTTTAACCCACAGTTGTGGTTATACTTACTCCCAGCCTAATATGGCAGCATTTTTCTTGCCACTGAAGATTTTGTCCAACTTGACCCTTGATTAAATTAAGGCGGAGGTGTCAGCATCTGTGACTGAAGTAAAATCAATTATCCAACGAAGGTTAAAGTCAAGGACAACTGGACTTGGTTTTAAGATACTGGAAGACATTTCGTCCCTCATCCAGGGGACTTCTTCAGTTCTGGGCCTCAACCTTCGTTGGATAACTATGACCTGATGACTGAGAATCTTCATAGATAAAATCAATTATGATTTTGCCGAAGTCTGCCAATACACTGGCAAAAATAACTAATGCAAACTGAACATTTAACATGAACCTACACACTGATCATTTTACAAGAGTAACATTCATAACTCGCGTATGGATTTCAATTATTGTTGACATATCAAAACATATGCATATTACCAAGTTGCATGAAAGAGACGAGGCTTCATAGCCAATGGTAACTTACATGGAGATGTTTTGTAATGTTCGAGTTTGAGAACGTGCGTCGCTTTAAATGTCGTCGCTAGAAGGAAATATGGGACGACTTTCTCTCCTTTCCTTTCGGAAAGAATGGTCCGGTGTACCCTATGCTAAAGGAGGTATGAAAGGAAGCACTGAGGTATGAGGTAAGTAGATGATTTAGGTATTTACCCCATTGATGCATACGTGCTATTTGCTATTTCTAGTATTTATTGCTGCTCTAACTACTATGTATTATCAGTTGTAGATCTTGTGCTGTATTGATGATCTGTTGACGCTTGTATGTTGTTCCTCAAATGAAAGTCGCTTTAGATAGAAGCATCTGCCAAATGCTAAATGCAAATGTAAAAAACATAATCCATGTGGATGATAGATATTACATTTGATGCCTCATAGCAGCAGTTCCTGCTGAAGAAGAAGGACGGGGAAACGAAACAATCACACCCTGAAAATTCAAATGCATTTTGGCAAGGATGACCTGACCGTTTCATATGCCATAACAGCTTTGTTATATTGTTTTCTCCTTAAGTTAAACGCAGCTGCAGGAAATAACACATTTATTATGTTGGTTTATTCAGAAAACCATTCACAGCAGATGCTGAGCAGAGGATTTTCAGAAAACCTCATCTTCTGGGCTTTTATCCAAGGGAAATCTCCACAAGGGAATACCAGTGTCTGTAAACAAAAGCTCCCTCCAACACATACCCTTCACTCCAAACTCCCTACCTGGATGTGTCCCAGAAAGACCAACCATAACACAATATTGATGACAAATTGATTTTTAAATTTTTTTATTAGAAGTACAGTATTCATAAAATGTATTCACACAAGTCAGTACTGTGTGCAAATTTCAGGCAGTTTGAAAAACATGCTGAAAAGTAAGAATGCTTTCAAAAATAGACGAAATGACGACTATAGACATTATATGTATCAATTAACAAAATGCAAAGTAAGTGAATAAAAAATCAAAATCTAATCAATATTTAGTGTGACCACCCTTTGCCTACAAAAATCACTTATTCTGCACATAGTTTTTGAAGGAACTCTGCAGATAGGTTGGCCCAAACATCTTGGAGAACTACCCACAGCTAGCGAGCGGGTAACTCCAGGCTACATTATCAACTACTAGCATAGCCTCCAATTTGAGTCTCCACTAATTCGTGAGAATGTTTTGTGTTCCACTTTCTTCACCAGCTAGTCACTAAGTTTGTCTGCTGCCATTTGGTGCTCTAAGTAATGTGGGAGAATTGGGAGATACCTCTATGATTTCTGTCCTGTGAGCTTTTGATATTACAGATTCATGTGATTCAAAAAATATTGACACTGGCAGGTTTAAATTTCCTAAACTGAGCCAATTTTTCCCCCCATCACGAATGCATGTGGAGCTCCCTTGGAAATGTTGGCTGTGTGTTAATCTTCAGAATTTATATTGTAAACATGACCTACTTAGTTCAGTTTCATGCAGCCCATAAACTTCATTAATCCTCCACAAAGAAATTTTAATTGCAGACATTAAATCAAACACTAAAAACCACACACACACAAAGTCACCTTCAGAAGCTCCATGTTCGGCAGCATGAATCTGTCACATAAAGAAGCGTGAAGAGTGAAGAGCCTCTCTAATGTGACTGCCTCGCCTCCATTCAGTGTCCCAAAAACCATCTGAGTTGTCAGAGTAATTTTCTTCACTTGAAATTAGTTGCTTCTAATAAAATTTTAATTCAGTTATTACAAGCACAGTAACGCCTCAAGTGCTGCCCCTAAGCCCTGTCTGGCTTATGGTTATGTATCCGCCAGATGTACTTAAGCCTCATGCAAATGAATTTTAATTTGGTGGAAATTAGTTCTGTTCTGTTAACGCGACATTAATGGAGGCAGAAATGGATTCTGACCATTTGTCTCTACATATTGACATCAGTTCAATTTGGCCCTACGAGGGCTCTGAAGGATGACGGGGTCGCTCCACTTGACAATACTCATGGGGTCCTATGAAGTCAATAACTGCATTTACACCAAATTACTTTCTGCGAAACTTGGTGCAATTTCCTCTGTTCCAGCTGTTCCAGTAATGGCCTGAAATCTATTTGAGGAAGGACAGAAACTGTGACTGATGAAAGTGAAATTTCCCAGGAGAAACACCATGCAACCTGTGAACTTGTTTTAGAGAAAATAGTGCATTTTGCAGTGTTTGGTTATCCTCTCTGGGAAGAACAGATGCCCAAGTATGTGCAAGTAGATGTATCTTATGACAGTCTGACAGCTTTTTAATAATATGTCACATCGAGGTTTTTCTTTCCATCAAATGTAAGTGTTTACAAATATACAAACAGCTTGCAGCACAAGCTGTCTTCTGTTTTTACACCCTGAAAAATTAATATTAGCACTAGTCCTCATGAATTTAAGATGTATCCTCACATCAGAGTTGCTTTTCCAAAAGCTGTCGGCATGTTTAGAGAGGAAGGGACTCGGCAGTCCAGTGAGAGATCATTACTGTAACCTGATTCAGTTGATGTGCCCTGTTCAAGTGTACCTGAGAAAGCCACTAACCCCATTAAATTATTCATTGTCCCTATGGAAATCAAAGTGTAGCAGGATGTTTCTTAAATACATTTTCAAACCTCATCTGTCTGAGTATTTATCTCACATCGTAGAAATGTACGTTATGTCAAAACAAGTAGCATAATCTGATATCAACTGTATAAATTAAGAGTTACTTACTGACATGTGTCACTCAGTGCTACGTCTCACGTTTTGTTGCTCTGACTGGTCTTTCCAATTGTATCCAGAGGCTTTTTCTCTGGGCCTCTTGGAAAATCCCAGACTAATAAACATTTGTGAATTAGTCTGGCAATGCCAGGCTAAGAAACTTCTTCATTTGCTTATTTGCTTAATGTCTAAATAATACTGACAAATGTAGTTGCTAAATGGCCAGGCTCAACCCATAATTCATTAGTGAAAGCAGTGTAAGGAGAAAACTACGAGCTGAAGCTGTACCTCATGAATGGCTTGTTGGTTAAAAAATTTTATCTCGCCTTGCTCTTGTAGTCTCACAACTTTTTTAAAGTCTCTGTCAGACTCTTTGGCTCAGAACTGACAGAAATAATATCTTTGTGAGCTATGGCTGCTAAATAAAGCATTTCTTTACACTTCCTCAACAATAAGTTTTCACATTTCAGGCTCCCTAAATTTTTTTTTTGTCGTTTTTATCAATGTCATATCTGAAGACTGGCAGAACTATCAGGATTTCTACATTCATTTATGGATACTTTTAAGAGTGGAATCAGGCTTCTGCAAGTGCACATACTTTCACAATGAGTAGGATTTTTAAAATTAAAAAAATGTGTTCTTACCACTTTACAAATGAGTGTGTGTCGCAGAGGGATTTCACAACATTGTGCTTAAAAGTATGACCTAATGTTTGTCCCTTACAGTTTGTTCAGTTTCTGGAGAAGAGCTACAGTCATAGTGCACTACGCTGATTTTACACCTCACAGGTATGGTCTTCTTTCTTCTCTCTATTGACAAGAATCAAGGTGTTTGCGAAGCTCCAAAAAAAAAGATGAGGAATCTGCTGAGTTTCAATCAAATTTGAAAACAGTGACATGGTGGGTTTAATAGAAGGGGAGCCTTTTCAACAGAAAGGTTCACAAATTTCTCATGCAGAGCAGTGCTGACATGAGTCAGAATAAAATCTACCATGTCTACACTGGCAATCTGAGTGCTCACCAGCTCAGGCCGGAAACATCTGTTGTTTTTGTGCTTCTCTTTTGTGAAAATACAATTTCTTAGTCAGTCTTAAAAGATCAAACTCACTAAATAAACCACTTGCTCTGAAATGAGGAAGAATCAGGCTGGTCGACACAGTATTTAATCCACTGGTGATTTTTTCAAATCATTGTTGTCAATAATTTAAGAGAAAGATTAGTAGAAATCTTTATATTATGATTTAAAATGAGAATCTATTATACTTACCAACTTTCTGTTATTGTTATATTCCTTCTGAATCTGATTTTGATATTCTCACATCCACGAAAAAAAAAGATTACAAGAGGTTGCATGTCTCTATGCTTAGAACATAGGCCTTTGTCATCTCTCAGTCTGCGCCACCTCGACTCTTGCGCAGCATCACTCTCAATTCACACATTACTAGCCTACATTCAATGATAAAACTATCAGTAATATCAAAGTGAAATGTCATGAAGAACAGCGTCTTACAAGGCACTACACAGAATGCAGAAGGGCAGAAGGTTTGATCGCACATTTGATCATCTTAAATAACTAATAGAACTTCTGACTACAAAAGAAACACTGTAAAGTCCTGCTCACGCCATGGGTTTACATTCCAGAGTTGTGTCATGCGTCTTTTAAACGCCATGGCTGCCAAAAAGACTACACCAGTTTATCTTCAATTTTAGCTCTTTCAGAAATCCTCCTAGGTCCTCGAGGTGTATTTCATGAATTGAGATGTCCTTCAAGTTGGCACGCTGAGACCAATTTGTGGGTCGCAGGCAGGAAAAGATATGAGTCTGTTTAACATCATGTTTGTGGTTAAGCGAGGCCACACACACACAAGCACACACACAAACATTCTCACCTCAAAACATACTGTATTGTGTCAACAACACACACCCATTCATGCTCACTCACACGCACGATTATCTTGCATAAATAATAGACCGGAGCTGAACATAAACACAGCTCGCCAGTTTTGTTAAACTTGAAAAAAACGCTGCAAGCAAGGAGAGAGTGACTAAATAATAAATGAGGAAAAGCTTCTTGATTTCCAGCTCAAGTTACATGGATGCTTCACATTCCAGTGAATCTGAATCCCAAAATATGACATCACAGCTGAGAACGACATGACGTACTTTATCATGCAGGCAAACATCATGGGAGGAAATATCACACAAAACACCCCCCCCCCTTTAAAGCACTGTGTTACGAACATTTCACCTTCAAAGAAATCACATAATTTATTTAATCACAAGTTGCACAAGGAACAAGGGCAACCCTACATCAGTGAGAGTTTAGAACAGTTCTGTCACTCATCTTTTGTTATTAAATACCACCAATTCCCATCAAAGTCTGTTCTGCTTCTGATAACTTACACACGTTACCATGCATAACTTTAGCAAAACTTAAAATGTTATGATTTTCAACCTACAACTTTGACAGAGTGTACAAAACCAGTAATAACAGAAAGTCATGGACGTATCTGAGACATCACTCACAGGTTAAAGGAACATTTTTAAGTCTAGATATTGTGTTTATCACTATCAGTGACTGATTAAAAAATATTATTGTAGGCAACAGTACAGGATGACCAAACACACAATGGTGTGTGCACACCTGTCAGTCAAAACTCCCGGAAAACAGCCCTCTGTAACATTTTTCAGTTAGGCCAATAATTACTTCTAACATATTAGTATTGACTTTGTAGCTACATAATGTAAGTCAGTGTTTTTTTTCCACTGACCCACATTACAGAAAAGGAATACTCCACCCAAAATGCAAATGATGTAGACTTAAAAGGTGGCTCGGTTTGTATCTTTGATATGTAGCAGTTACAATTTATTCCAACGAAGCCAGAGCGTGTGTGCAAGGGTATTAAAACATCCCAGAAGGTAATTAAACAACACTTGCAGCAAAGATTATTAATCCGCTGTCTGTATGTTGTCTGTTTGTTCTCTTATTTTTGCCAAAATAAAGCTAAATACGCAGCTTCCAATTCACCATTTTTGTCAGCCTGATTACCTATTTGTTGCAAACAACAAACCCAAACAGCTAACCACTGTGTTGTAAGTTGACCGTTGTCACGTCAATGTTACATTTCGTTGCAGGCAGACCCAGCGGACACAGAGCCCAACGGGTTGTAGTTGTAGGTTGATTATAGTCTTTTTCAATAAATTGAGCTGGCTGGCGAGGCTGAGGACAGCAGGAGTCTGGCAGGCTTGAGATGGCGTGGTCCGGCTGGCGTTTAGCAGAGACGGCATGACATGAATCCTGAAGCACAGGAAAAAACACACATCAGGAAAAAGGCACTAGAAAACAGCACAAAAACAGTAGATATATAACTGGAGACAAGTTGGTCAAAAGTATACGACCACAGGAACATACTGGCAAGGAGGAGCAGGAAACAAAGTGCACATACTGCTGCTGCTGATTGGTTAACACCTCTGATACACCAAACGAGAGAAAACATTCCTCCAAGCACACTGTTTCAGGGAAACATGTCTTTCAACCCAGAAACCCCATAGCAAACTTGTGCAAACATTTTTGACACACACACACACACACACACACACACACACACACACACACACACACACACACACACACACACACACAC
>JAPMOB010241881.1:0-13748 GCA_029875015.1 Lepomis gibbosus
CACACACACACACACACACACACACACACACACACACACACACACACACACACACACACACACACACACACACAGGCAGGTATTCAACACAAATGTTTTTTACATATTTCTGGCATGTGGTGAGCACAGACTGTATATAACAAGGTGGTGAGTTTGCTGTGTCAGCAGGTGAAGCTGAAACCAGGGACAGGAAGAAGATTAGCGCGCCTTCAAAATAAAACCTGTGACCCTTGCAACTTGCAAAGACGTCAAAATAAATTTATATGATGCATGATATTAACATGCACTACCTTTTGATTTTATGCTTTTTAAATTAAAGATGACATACTTCTTGAATTTGTTATTGTATTCTTAAATTTAAATTGAATTTTATGCAGTTTTGTGTATGTAATTTATTGTAAAACACGTTTTTTTTAAGCACACTGAGTCTGCGTTGTGTATGAATTTAGCTAATTAAATAAAGTTGCCTACATTAGAGTTTATCTATCTATCTATCTATCTATCTATCTATCTATCTATCTATCTATCTATCTATCTATCTATGCATCTTTAACATTCAAATTGCATTTCATACACATCTCATAAAAGGAAAGGCACAGTCATCTTTGTGAAAATCCGCTTTGGCAAAGTAGATGGATGTCTTTCCCTCACAAAAGGTTCTCAATCTTTTTCCAAGTTCTGTTAGTAGCAATGTGAGTGGCTGTTCATATTGTATACTGTTTACTGTTTATATCATATCCATCTCATGTACATAATACTGTTACTTTTATTTTTATTCTAGCACCCTTTGCACTGGACCTTTGCTTCAACCCGGGTTTTGACAGATCTGGGGAAAACTGCATTTTCATATGCGGCCTGGGAACAGACTAATTGGCAAAAAGATCTCTTATTAGAAACGTGTATATGAACTGATAAACTGATGTGTGTGGTGATTAAGGCACGTGGTTGTTTTGCTTGAGAGGCTATTGTGTTTTAATAGCTACGCTTCTTTTAGTGTTTTTTGTTTTATTGTGAAATTTGTGTTGCATTTTAATATGTTGTGTTCATGTATGGCTGCTACCTTGGCCAGGTCTCTCTTGTAAAATATATATTTGATCTTGGGGACTTTCTGGTAAAATAAAGGTGAAGTTAAAAAATGAAAATAAAATAAAATAAAATAAGCTTTTATTTCGTTCAACTCAACCGGATGTTGTATTGTCGTTCTCGGTAGCTTGACTGCCATTGACCGGAGTCAGAGAGTCAGGAAACAAACCGAGCCGTGCCGCGCCGGGGTTAGACACAGAGCTCGACCCGGTGTCTCCACAAACAGGGACTTAGCCTTTATCTGAGGATGGAAGGACGAGCGAAGGGGACATTCGCTGTCGGATAAATCGCCGAGACGGATAAAACGCACAGGATTCAGGCGGGAATCATCTTAAACGGACCGTTAGGAGACGGACCTGCCTGGGTGTTACGGTGATTCTGGGCAGGTAAACGTTAGCAGGTAGCCCGGCTAGCCGCTCGGCTAGTCACGCAGCAGGGAGCTAGACCACAGGTAGCTAGCAGCAACCGCTACTAACTAACTAACTAATTAACGAGTTATGGTGGATGAACTGTTGCCAGACACCAAGACTAAACCTTAGCACGGGTGATTTTTACCTTTCAAATTACCAGCTGCCTTTGTAAACCACTGTAAACTGTCATTGTCTTTTTTTAAAGGAGAGACTAGTGGTCGCTCGAGCTGCAGGGTTGATTGACAGCTTGTCACGACGGGTTTTCCAGATGTGGACTCGGCACGTTTTGGATTAGCTAGCCCAGAGCCGCAGGACTGGCTGCGGACCAGGAATGGCCTGGCTGCAACAAACTCTTGAGAGGGGACTCGACTCTAAACTGCTTCATCAACAAGCGATGGACTGACACCTTAAGCTAGTCAGCTAAGGGAAAAGGTTGTTCAGCCACAAATTAAAAAAAAAACAAAACAAGAGAGAGGCTGTCAGCTGGGTCGCAAACGCGCACGAGGGAGTGTTTTTTACAGCGGAGTGGAAGAAGATGCAGAGGACGGAAAACAAGAACAAGAGGAAACTCTGTAACATGGAGCAGCTTCAGAGAGAAGAGAAGGATGCGGTGAGTACTAAAGTCATGCAGGCAATGTGACACTGTGTTGTAAGATTTAAAGAAAGTTGTGCAAGTCCACAATGAGCCTGCAAGCCCACGCACAGGGCAGTATATATACCACAAAGTGCATGTATGACCTGTGTGGCACATGCATGATTACATGTTTTGCTTTATATTATAAGAAGCCATGTGTTCATTAAGATACTGCAGTGCAGACTGTTTCCCAGGAGAATTTCTAGTAATGTTAAATAACATTAGAATTGGTCATATAAGGTTTAAATGTATAGTGCATTTTAGCAATAAGGTAATTAGAATGTCTTTACATAAAATACAAAAGCCACATAGGCAAATAAAAAAGAGTTAAGTAGAAAGTAGATAAACCAATTTGCTCAGCTGTAATTGTAATGGGTTAGGGTTTAAATCAAGCTTTTAACCTTCTATTGTTTGCTTATTATATCGCCAGTCAGACCTCCTGCTGTATTTCCTCGTATTCAGGATCGTCACCGGGAATCCAGATTGTTTGCGCAGCTACAATCTTTGTAAAAGCGAACAAAAACAGCGGCCGAGAAAGCTTAAGAACTCAGACCAGCCTGGAAAGAAACACCCAGTCACACGGCAGCATAACAACATTACAGGCTGCTGATTTATGGTGATGAACAAGTGTTATAAACTGGGCGCTTTGTGTGCACACATTTTATTCAACAATTAAAGGAATAAAATAAAAACCCACGGAGACAAACAGCATGTTGGTGAGTCACCTTTTAGTGAAATATCAAAAAGCGATTTCTTACTCTCTACTTTCATGACTGCAGCTGATAAGATGATCATATTTAGGGTGTTTTATATGCCTGGATGCTGTTTGTCTTTCTGAAAGAGTCAGAAAAACGTGTCTGGACATTACTGGGGATTCTGCTTTCTCTCTGTTCCTGCAGCTCTGCATGGATTTTATTTCTTGTAATTGATCCGTCTGACCAAAATAATGTTTGTTGTTTTTTTTACTCTGTCGTTGTGGACGCTTAATGCTGGATACTGTGACCAGGTGTATGAATGGTTATGTGCGTGTGTGTTGGGTTGCTTAGGGAAACCAATGCAATGCAGGGCACTGGGTGGAAGGTCTAATGTGTACTAAGACACCCTATCGCTGAAACGGTGATGCCTTCATGTGATATAGCTGTTATTTTAGGAAGGAGGGAGCCTGCATTGGTATCTGTCCTCCTGTGAAAATAGATAAACATTTTAATATTGTTAAAATTAAAAGTTTTGAGAGACGCAGGTATCTCAGTAGCAACACTTCTGCCATCAGTCCGCCCGCCCCTCTTTACAGTGTCTTCCACACTAGGCTGTGTGAATCTGGGATGGCTCATTCATTAGTGATCTTTAACTAGCTTTAACTCAGTTGTCTATTTTATAAGCAGGTTTATTCTGTGTATCGAGCACAACAGCTGTGAAATTATGAAAAGCAACCAATTAGGAAATTATCTCTAATAGAGCAACATTTGAATTATCATAGACAGATATACAAGCAGCTGTTTGCAGTACGGCACAACTGACAAGTACAAGGTGCTTAATAGAATTAAGTTTATTGTTATGATGCAAAAACACCAAAACAAAATGCACATATTCTACTACACAAGCTAAATCATGTGGATGCACTGATCCAACTTTTTCAGTCCTGACACAGATAAAAAAATACCTGGGCTTTGGGTATCATCCGATGCAGAGAACCGATCCGATACCAATGTAAAATGAATAAGCTGTGTTCCTCGCTGTGAGGAAGAGACTGGGAATTATTCTTTTTTTGGGCAACATCAGCTTTGACTTAAATATTGCCTCTTAACAGAATACTACGTTTGCTATCCAGCTAGTCGATTCAGTATCGGGCCGAAATCTCATATCGGATCGGTGCGTCCCAGCAAATCATACACCTGCATCACTCTGCTTCCATCCACACAACATTCGCTATGACCCTGTTTGAAAACAACCAGCGTGCCGGACTGAAAGGAATCAAAATCAATGGCCGCTTGTGTGAGACGCTGTTCGGGCATCTCACACGTGTTTTATAGAAACTCTTAGTTTCTGGTTTAATTGTAAAGATTCAGATTTTATTAGTCCTAGTTTGCAATAAACATGGACACGGTTCTTAAAATAACAAAAGCTGCTTCCAAAGATGAAGTAATCGCTGCAGCTCATAGGTTCACATTTCTGCATGAAGTCATGTTCCTCTTGGTTCTCCAGACGCTGGATATGACTGACTCTTGTCATGCAATGTTACCGCACCACCCCTGCCTTTGGGGATCATCGATCATGCGAGTTATGAGATGAAATGTAGTCGGACTGTTTAGATTTGCACCAGACTGTCATGTTTTATAACCATTTCTTGTTACTAAGATCAACCTAACGGGACAGTTTAGATGTTTAACGAGGTCTGAGTCGGGGGAGGGAGGTGTTGAGTTAGAGGCTTTATGGCATCATGGGAAGTCGGACAGATGTTTTTGAGCTGCTGCTGTTTTTATAGGTTTTTGTGTGAAACCGAATGAACCGGAGTTCCAGACGGGAAGTTTTCATCCTGTACGACTAATCTTCCTATTGCTTACGCTCTGGAATGCTGGGTAATAATTCATTTCCCTGTTGTGGTGCTGTAACGCTTCCCGGGGCCGCCAGCTTGGATTTATCCGTTAATTTCTCCGACTCAGTTCTGTAAAATATGTCTAACTATTATTTTGAAAATAAGTTAATCTGTTGATTATGTTTTCCATCAATCAGCCCGCGGAGACAATGAAACAAAGCAAATCCTCACATTTTAGAAGCTGGAACCAGAGAGTAGTTGGCATTTTTTGCTGATGCCTCATCAGCGATAAATTGTTGATAAATCTTATGCCTGTTTGACTAATTGTTTAGGGACTAAACAGGATAGTGATTTTGACAAGAATCAGTTTAATGTTGCAGGTATTGTAGACCGCTCATTAGCATCCCTTCTGCATGTTTGCAGAAAGTAAACAGAACCATCTGCTGTTTAACTTGACTTTAATTGCAGATACGTTTTCACCGTATCCTGACCTGAAGGCGGTACGACGCGTCCAACACATGTAACATACACAAACACACGCTCGTGTATAGACACAAACGGCAGCTGTGATTACAGCCCGTCCTCTGGCAGCTCTTCAGGGTCTCTTCCAGACCGTCAGTGTCGACACGGACCGCAGGTTTTAGCCGGTTACAGTTACAGCATTGGGAAATTAATGATGTCATTGTCATTTCCTAACGTGAGAGCGCGTGTTTGTGTGTTTTAAAATGTTGCCAGGGAGAAAGCACAAACACACACACCAACATCCTCTGCAATCAAAGAATCCGTCAGCTCTTTCTGTCCAGGGACCCGTAGCTTCCCGACAGTTGAAGAAACATTACACGTAAGCTGCTCACACGAGTCTGATTGAAATGACAGGTACAGGACAAGTGTGCATCATTTCAGTCAGCCTGATTTAACGGCTCCCATATGTCTGGAAAGCGAGATAAAGTAAAGACGTGACTCTCTCTCTCTCTCAAGGCCAAATTCCCCATTTGTACTCCCGGCAGATGGATTTAAAAACATAAATTATTATTTTTTGGACAAAAAGTGCATCTTGGCATCAACAAATTTATTTTAAAATGTTTTTTAAAAAAATGTAATTTTAAGTTTGGCCTTGTCATATTTATAAAAATGATAAAAATGTGGTGTTTTTGTTTGTTGAATACTTTTTATTTGGCATTGAAAACTAATTTAAAAAAATTACAAATAATCAATTTCTGAATAATACTCTCATTTTTAAATAAATGTTCAGTTTTTAACCTTGACAGATTATTTAGTGCCATTTTTCTTAGCTGTTTCTGTCTTAAAGGTTTGGTCACAGTATCTTGGTTTGGTTTCACACATCCTGCTTTTCTTCACCTTCAGAATTAGGGCTGCGACTAACGACTATTTTGATTGAATTGCAAAATTACAAAATGCCTCTAAGCTTTTAAATTAAACTTGAGTTTTTTTAGGCACAAGCTAATTAACAGTCAAGACAATAAAATGAATACTGCTTTCAAAAATGTAATGAATGTTTCTGCTGCGGCAACAGAAAGTGCTGAGTAATTGAATCTGTGTAACACCTTGTAAAAACACTCTGCCCCGCGAAGAGGTCAGGATCATTCTAAAACATCTTCCATTCGCAGGGCCTTTCACAGGTTCCTGCCTGGTGATTGGCTCATAGGCTGTTCCCCCCTGTCCTCCTTGGGGGTTTTTCAGTCTGGTATTTCTCTATGGTCCTGACCCACCCCTGTTTTTACTGGTCACATGTGGTCTCTGAACTGGTTAAATGGGAGCAGTCCTACACACAATAAACAGTCAGACAATGTTCCTGCAGTGGACCGACTTGCATTTACTGCTGTATTGAATTCAGACCAAACTCAACTCATTTAAAAATGCAGCGCGGTCTCTTCTTTATTTTGTCACTCTGAAATCAGACTTTCTTTGTTTCACTTATTTGGATATTCATTTGCATCTTCTTGCTTTTTGCATCAGTCATTGTATTCTTGGGTGATGTTATTCTTTTGTTTGGTCCTTCCTCTCTTTCCTCCTTGCATCGTTTCTTTGAGGTTTTCTCCCGGCAGCAAAAATCGTCGGTTCTTTCACCATTTTAATCTCTGCATTCATCTTCATCTTTGCTCCAAAGGTCTACGCTGTAAATGATGCAACTTTCTATCACTTAACTTAAAAAAACAAATTGTTTTGTTGGAAAAAAAGGAGGGTGTACAGTCTGTGAATTGTTTAAAATCCATGTCAGAAACCTTAAAAGTAAAGTAGCCTAATTACTGTCTGTTGTTCAGTGACAGGGACATTAGATTAATTTTAAGATATGGTACTGTAATCAGTATTCTAATGTGCTTCATCAGGATGATTGAATAAAATATTGATTTATTGAATTGTTTTTGTATTTATTTTGGATAAATTGGGATGTTAATTGAGTAATTGGAACTTTTTTTTTAGAATAAACTAAATTAGTTGTTAGATTAATCGACTAATTGAAAAAATAATTGTTAGATTAATCAAGTTGAAAATAGTGAAGAGTCCTAAATGGACGTAGTAATGAACGTTTTTAAACGATACCCAGCCTTATTAGAGTTACATGATCTCAGAGTCGACGGTAGCCTTGGCACTTTGCTCTTTCCTGTTCATTAGCTACCTTTTAAGTTAACCATTAAACCTGCTTCCCTCCCCTGCAATGATACGGGAGATTGATTTTCCTCCCTTGGTTTAACCAGCTATGAGCGATCAGAGTGCAGCTGAGGAGCCGTTGAGCCAGAACGACCTCTGGGACTCCCGGCTGATGGTCGTCCCAGCGCGGCACAGGCCGAGGTGCTGATTGATGGAGCCCAAATGGCTAATGTGTGCCATTTTAAGGTGCCTAGAAGGGCGCTAATGGGCAGGCACAGATGCGATGAGGGTGAATGACATTAATTAGAATGCTCTCATTAACCAGAATTATAATCTAGAAGGCTCCCATACCTGCATCTGTGCATATAAATAGCATTTATTATCGCACAGCATCTGATTATCTTGTGCCAATCTGTGTAACGCGATGGGGGCAGGAGCAATGAAACTACACGAAAGGGACAAGACTAAGCATTAAAATGCATTAAAACTTCACTAATATGTGTGTTTTTCTGCTCACTTTTCTAACCTCTTCTTAGTTTGTAAAGTCAGGAAGTTGCCTCCAACTTTCGCGGCCAGCAGCTTTTCACATGTAGCTTCAAATTAAGCTGTGGTCTGTTAAATCCCAACAAAAGCAAGAACAGAAGCCTGGTTTTTAGCTTCCAAAACAACTTCCTTTTAATGAAGGAAATCCATCACTCTGGCTCTGCTTAATGGCGCATTATGCCTCTCTATTTCAAGTCTCCCTTCCCCAAAGTCTTTGCAACTGAGTGATGTGCTGATTTCACACGGAGCCGAATGCCACATTACTCTGCCGTTCTTTTTTTACACCTAAATATAGCGTGCGTGTGCAGGTATCCTAATTTCCTAATGAAATCGCTGTTGCACGTTGATCTCGTAGGATGTAAAACAAAAACAAAAAATATTGTGTCCTAGCTTGCATTGTGCCGGATACAGGGCTAAATTTATCGTGGCTACCGGGGTGTCATGTTTCCATCGCTGACGATAAATACCCGTGACTACTGCAGAGTCATTTGACCTGGGAATGAGCCAGTTGTACCCTTTCCCACTGAAAACAAAATTGTCGTGAAACGGGCTTTACAGAACCTTTCCTAAATGTTCCTTGCCTTTCTCGTTCTCTACCGCCTGTCCTTGGTCCTATCTGTCTGCTTTTTCTCAGACAGAGATGCAGTTTAGTTGTGGGCTGAGTTAAATTAACAGCCCACCAACTAACTTTGTTTTAGATTAAATTCAGATGGCGCTAATGATTCTCACAAATGCCCTCTAATAAACATTTAACTGTGGTAAACACTAAATCGAGTTAATGAGCAGAGCAGCACACCTGGGCTCCTTAATGCTTTGCCTAATGTGCACTGAGACCAAATAATGGACTCAAATGTAGCATCGATAATAGTTTGTTGTCACTGCTGCCTCTAACCTTCCCCTGAAAATAGACACATAATCCCATGTTGGAGAAACGTAAGCAAAAGCCAACAAGCAAAGATGAGCTGCATCACACAAAACAAGTCAGTAGTTCAATCTTTGTCTGTCAGAAGTTGAGTTTTGTTTTTCCATTATGATGGAACTTATTTCTCATCCTAGTCCACTTCATATTTTCTGCCTCATCACCGTATAAACAAAAGCCCTCAGATGAAGGTGACATGAACAGGAAAGAGTCCTTTCCTCAAATACACGTCAAGATTTCTTCATAGAAGAACACATTTCTCTTGATTGATCAAACCGTGACACAATTAGCAGAGTTTGAAAGCTGAGATTAAACTATTCAGGACTCATTACGTTTTATAACCTGGCGGCTTGTTGTTAATGTTGAAGCCTGGTGTGTGTGTTTGTCTGTTCTCTGTTGAAAAGTTGAACATCAGAAGCAGTTGTTTTGTTGAGTCCCCTGAGGCTTGCTTGCTTGTATATTACTGAGATCAGTCATTCTGCTTGTGTATATTTACCTCACTGTGTGTATTGGGGTTATCTCACCTGGGTGGCTGGTTAACTGTGTGCTAGCTCACTGTGTGGACCTGTAAATGCAACGTGTAGGACACACTGAGGGAAACTGGAATGTTACAAGCAGAAACCTGCAGGGTAAACTCTGCCTGCTGCTGACACCGTGGCTGCGTTTGAAACCGGCTAAGCTGCCGTAGCTTTAGAAAAGTGGTCAAGATGGCAAACAAGCCGAATTCGTACACTAAATTTAATTTTTACACGTTTTTAGTAGTTTCCTCGCTTTGATTTTTGAAAAGCTTGAACTATCATATCAGCCAGTCACTGTAACCAGTGACTGAGGTGTCTGCTTATCCATTTGGCTTTTTACTAACTAGTTAGCTGATGCTAAGCAGAGACAATTTAGAGGAGACATGCCACTGAATCACATCCTCAATACTTTCCCTATGGGGAAAGACCGTAACGGCAAAGATGGTGGTTATCCCACCCCTCGTGCTAGAAAGCCAATCGTCTGCTTTTAATAGCCAAAGCGGGAATCTTATTTCAGCCAATCGTGTGGTTCAAGTGGCTCCGCTTTCTCCAAGCTAAGTTGTCAAACTCTTTCAGCGATTTTTATCAGATTTTAATGCTGATTCTAGTTATGTGTGCAGTTCTGGCTCTCTCCTTATTCATTTAGATAGGAGCCTGGTCTTGTTAATCTGAAATAGTTGCCCGGAAGCGCCAAGATGGCGTCTGAGTGGCGGGACTTGCCTAACGTGTGCTGACATCACGCGTTGCTCTAAGTGCTGCCCTAGAAGGCTGCTCGAAACTGCCTTCTGAGGCAGCTGCCTTCCATTTCGAACACAGCCTCTGCACATCCTCATGGAAATGGAAGGCTGCAACCAGCGTTAATTCCATTATCATCAATCAATACCAATTCAACGCCACACCAAACACGCGGTCTTCAACGAAAACTCACTTTGGACAAGTTTTAATAGCGAAGGGCTTTAGATAAAGTGCCCTAAAATTGCCATAAACTTCCATTTTAAAATGGCTGACTTCCTGTTGGGTTTAGGGAGTCACTCCAAGAGTCTTTTTTGCGCGTCTTGAGATGATACGTCCGCCTCCAAAATTTTGTGCAGCTAGGTAAATTGTTCCATGGGGGCTGCTCTGTAGGGGGCGCTAGTGAGCCATTTTACAACTCCCATTCGCGAAACCTGTTTGACAGGTACATGTTCGCCACTTCTGACATGTGTGTTTGTGAATATTTTGAGCACCTTTTAGGCAAAAATATGAATTATTTGGACAAAGATAAATACTTATTTCTTGCATATCAGTAGGGTCCTTGCAAAGTTTGGTGCTCAGGCCCTTTTTCACTACATTCAAAGTATCTAAATGTACCGGAGATCTGTGTGGCGGGTAGGTTCTATCATGTTGAATGTGTGCACCTGTGTTGGACTCCCTCGCCATGGTTTAGGAAAAGGAAGATGAAAATCAAACCATACAATATTTAATCATGTTGCTTGACAACCCTGTAGGGTGACTCAACATCACCGGGGTGCACAAGGTGATTCTGCAGCATGTTGTTAAATATAACCGCTATAAGTTATGTCCAAAGAGCATTACTAGAGAGCAACAGGCTTAAAAAGTCAAAATCACCGTAAATAAAAAGTGTTTAATACTGTGAAGATATTTCAGATTGCTTAAGTGTTGAATATTTTAAATATTAAATAAATGTCGTCTCTATGGCAGCAACAGTAAAGTTTACAGCAGCAAAGTCACTATATAAACACACAATGATATCTCACTTGAAACAAATCCTAAATGTCAATAAAGTAAAATATATCTGACATCAAAATATTGGCGTCGGTCCAAATGAAATTTTTTGAGCCTCGAATCTTTTGATAGTAATTAACAGCGAATAACTATAATCGAATGCCTACCGAACGATCGAATATTCGGGTCCAGCCCTTCAAAATGCTGCGTGAACTTTAGAAAGAATGACAAACCTCTTCCTCCTCCTCCTCCTCTGCTGGTGTGATTTACCGCCTTCTCGTACCGCTGGTAGAGTGACTGGTTTGTCTCAGCCTGCAGGTAAGTTTACAAGAACGTGCCACATTTTAAGATTCAGACAAACTAAGCTGAACAGGTAGACCACAGACGGACAGTTTTCCTTTTAGCTTGTTTGTAACAATTCGCTATTAGCCGAGCTAGCTATGGAGACTGCGGACAGAGCAGATTAAAACAGAGCGTTCTGCATATTTTCTCACGTATTAACAAAGTACTGGTGTCCAGTTATCTTGGAGTTACCTTCCCTTCTCTTGTCTCTACACAGAGAGAAGAGAGGAGAGGCTGCAGTGTGATAATAAATAACTCCAAAATGTTATAAAGAACCAATAAAAGAACCGGTGATGTTGGAGCTCATCAATACCGCTGTCTTTAATAATTTAGACGGAGGCCCGTTTTAATACAGAGTTTCATCACTCATCCCTACTAACCACCCACTGACCCCGCACAGGATAAGCAGTATAAACTAGTCATGGATGTTCTAGGTGAATCAGAATAATCCAGTGGGGGCACATGGTTGTTAATGGAAACAGGAAATAGGCCAACAGATTTTGAAAACATGATTCCTCTTTGACCAATATATGTGACTGATTTAATTCACGGCTGAAAAAGAAGCCATTTTAGCCCCATTTAGAATAAAAAGGGACAATAAAAAAAAAGCTTCTCTAAGAGGTTAAACGTGCAAAGAAAACCATTTATGAAATCCCCTGTCAGCCAGTTTCACTGCGACTCTGTCAGCAAAATGAGGTCGGACCAATCAGCAGCCAGAGTCCAAACCGCTCAGTGTTTGGCAGGTGTTTGGTGCTCGCCTGACTTCCCCCTCTGAGTGCTTTTAAGTGCTGGTCTGAGACCAGATCCTCCCGGTTGTGATCGTGGAGGATCTCTGCCCCCCCTTTTCGTGCCACAATCTCTCTGTTTACACGTGAACCTGTGTCAATACACATTTGAAGAGCTGTTTGAGTGGGTGTGACAGTTTTTACAGCATGTTGATGTAGCGTGCTATAGTGTAAATCACAGGAGTGAGCCGTCGTGTGTGACTGCGGCGCTCTCTGTGGCCGTCCCTTCCCATCCTGATTGGGGGTTATTAACCTCTGGGCTGTGGCCAGAAAAGGAGCTTCCAACAAAACATCCTGCTTCCCCCCCAGCTAACTATAGCCGCCCAGATACACCACAAGAAGGCGGACGCATAGCCACCTAAATGTCTTTACAGTAGACTGCCTAGTTTTTTATCTGTAGACATTTACAGATAAACGTTTTGGTGTGACTTTATTATCTGGTATTTTCATGATGCATTTAAAGGTTCGAGTGTTTGTTCTGCAAGTCATTGAGTTTCAAAGTGCATACTTATAAGTAAATTGCCCAACCTGTGACATGAGTTGTCAGATGCGGGAACTAGGGCTGAACGATTAAAGCGGAGCATTTAATTTGTCATTTTGTGTACTTCTACTCTGGATACCAGCTCTCTGTGAACCGGTTTTTGTTCCGCTTTCTCCAAGCTACATATCCCACATGGAGCATTTCAGAATAAGAGCGTTTTGCCTGCCTGATTTTGCGGACTTGATCAGATTTTATTGATTTGTTCAGTTGTCTTCATTTTTGTGCTTCTATTATGTTGAAGGGAGTCTTAACAGGGTGTTTTATCTTTAAAATCTGTGTCTGACTTCCTGCCCGGTTCATCTGCTCCGTTCTGCTTGACGCGGCTTCCGTTAAAAAAAAGGCTGACAGTGAATACTGAAAATCTTGCTGTAAAAAACTCGTATTGGTTGAAATGATTCTGTACAAAAATGTAAATCTACATTTTTTCCCCCAGCAGATTATCTCTGCACCAAGACCGATAGCTGCAGTATAGACATCAGAAACATTTTTTTTAATTTAATCTCACATAACCATCATGCTAATAAAAAAATATATCAAATGCTCATGGTTTAGTTTTAGCTTCATCAGCTTCTGTGTACAGATGTAACAGTGGGAGTGGTAGCAGTATGATGCACAAGGTCTCTGCATAGAGGAGGACAGAAACGACACTTGACATCAGTCAGATGGTAATGAAAGCTCACATTTGAGACCTCAGTGCTTTCAACATAAAGCTCTCCTCTGCAAACACTCCATGGCCTTGTGATTTATTTATGTTTTTTTCACCAGCGGCAATCATGGCCTGCAGATGTGACTGAGCTGAAATGTGCGATTATGCCACATAGTCACACACATGGCAGGGACATGCCCGGGATTACAGCATTCAACTTCAGATATCAGTTTAATCCTCAGGGAATTAAACATGCGAGCGGTGAAGAGTAGGCCAGCGAGTTACAATACAGCTTTCAGAGAGGTTTTTATGCGGTTCAGACATGCCACTTGTTAACCTGTTAGGGCCGACCGACCCGGTACCGGGTCGAGCAGAACAGTACTATAAATAACTGCCTGTAAAAGGTTAATAAAATGCTGTGATCATTTTTTTCCCTATTTTATCAAAAAGAAGATGGCT
>JAPMOB010241885.1:0-16542 GCA_029875015.1 Lepomis gibbosus
TATTTGTCAAAATGTGTTCCCACACCAGGCCAGTAGAGGAGGTAGGCGGCTATTTGGGACTCGGCTACTAACTGAAGTTTACGGTAAGTACATTAATAATTGGACTACCGTAAAAAAGTGGACCAATGTCAGTTATTAAAGCTTTTACATGGGATGCAGTAATCTGATGTCCCCTTTACTTGATTTTATGTGATTTCTTGGATCGTTAACTTTATATTTGCAACCAGATATCAC
Organism: Lepomis gibbosus; assembly: GCA_029875015.1. Lineage (NCBI taxonomy): Eukaryota > Metazoa > Chordata > Actinopteri > Centrarchiformes > Centrarchidae > Lepomis > Lepomis gibbosus. Next base: position 235 of record JAPMOB010241885.1, read on the forward strand.
TTATTAAAAACAGCTCATGACTCAAAAACACCTCTTCGGCGGAGGTATGCGCTCTACTGAGACTATCTTTTAATAGAAATTATTGACACAAATGTGCATGCCATGATTACCAGTACTGATTTGAGTCCCTGCAGGGAGGGGGAGCAGTGCGGCGCGGAGTGCAGTGTTGACACATACTGCTCAAAGCGGTTCTAGTTAAAACACTTAACATATCGGTACCAGCTAAAAGGCAGCACTGTATTGTTTTATTATTGTTAATTATTTAAGTATCGCAATACTTTTCTAGTATCGGTATACTGTGCAACACTACTAACATAAAGATCCAATGCAGGGGGTCCAGGTATTCTTAAAATCCAAAGTTATGCCACCATCAACTCTACCCTGGAGAAAGGAGCCTATAAACTGTATGGACCACCTAAGTCATATTTGGGCAGCTCACTGCTTAAGACACACACACACACTCAATCAGATATTATTCTGACCTACATTTCGAAAAGCATCTTATGAGAATGTCCTTATATAACATTGTCCATATAAGCCATGTCACAGTCAGGTGACTGTACACACAGAAACACACAGCGTCAATAAAACAAACATGTTGGTAGATTTAACAAGTAACGTCATTAAGCAGCATATTGGTCCTTAATTACCTTTCCAACCCTGTTGTGTGGTCCAAGTACTGGGATGTTCTGATCCAGCTTGCTTGCAGCTGCCTGCTTTGGACTATTCTCAGTCGTCATCTGTAGCAGATACAGCCCGGAGGAAAGGGCGATTAATGGACAGGTACTAGGAAAGCTCCACTGGAGAGCAAATGTGAGGTTTCAATAGAAGAAACCATCATACTGTTGGCAAAAAGCTTGAGAGAGGAAACCTTTGCTATAAACCTCACTGCATCATTTTGGACGTTATCGACCATTAATGCCAAATATTCACGAAAATCTGTCTTTTATGGCGATATACCTTTTCAGTGTCTTCACTTGTTAATGGGTCACTTGTTGCACCCAAACCTTTCAGAGGCAATACTTCGTCATGAGTCTGGAAAAAGGAAAATAGATATCATAAATATCTTGAACACAGTACATTCGCTGTGTAACATCATGTGAAAGGTATCATTGTTGTGTTTCTGAGAGTTGTCTAAAAACCCTAAAGAGTGTGATTAATTGTGTCACAAGCAAACCTTTTTAGCATCAGAGTTTGAAGAGGAAACGAAGGGCAATGTCAACGTTTCATTTTTTGTTTATAGATTTTTAGCTAACTAACCAATGTCGAAAAAATCTCCATATGCAAGCTCGGCGTTCACACTGGCAACGTTCACTTTACCATAATTTTCAATCCGCAAGTCACAATAAGACATTTTTTAAGTTGAATTATGAACATTCAGCAGATTCACCTTACCCTTGAAAGCACTGATGTATTTGATGTCAAGTCCCATTTTGTATGTAACTTCTAGTTGCAATTTAACATGTTGCTTCTTCCTTTGGATCAATGCGTCTTCTTCGCCGTTGCATGTTTCACTAGAAGGTGTCAAAAGCCTGAATTATCATCACATTTGACTAGATTTTATGTCGTATTATATCTCATAAAATTCTAGTGTTAAATGTCCTACTTTCCTTACATAATGCCACTGGATCACATCTCCACCAAGTTCTCTACAATGTTTTCTTATTTACAGTGTTGTAAAAGAAGACATAGAAGCAAAATTGACCAAATTTCCCAACTATGACTCTGGCAATAGTCCTCATAATCCCCTAAGGTCCGCGTAGCCCAGGTCAAAAGTTAGATTAAGTGTCCATCTAAACCACATATACCGACACACACACACACACACACACAATGCATATATGTATATGTATAGTTATGTCCCCGCCCTTAAGGGAGACATAAACATATGTAAAAGTGGAAATGTTATTTATTAAACAGAAGGTTACAAACAAAAGTCAAAAACAGAAATTGGGCAAGTGGGTGCTAAACCAAAGAACAAAATGTAACCGAAAGAGATCCCTCCTAAACAAGGGATTATTAACTACAAAAGGAGAACCAAAAACCTCACTAACCGTCATTTTAAATAAAAACACAGGGAGCACGGCACCCCTAAACCTACTGGGTCTAATACAATGAATGACTAACAGGTGTAAGCGGTATCAGTAATGGGCTGTTCCCTGGCCAAATTCTGCAGACTATACACAAATCACTTAGTTCAAAACAGGTTGTGTTACTGACTCTCAGTAACAATAACACAACTAACATGAAGATGATTGCCACTAAGGTCACGCGCACACAGAGTTCAATGCAATGACCAGCACAGAGGCAAACTACATGGGAAATGGTAGTTGCCTTGGCATAGTAGCAGACCCGGAATTTGAACCGGAGGACCTTGAAGGCGGTCTTGCAGACAGCTCAGAGATTGGAGGAGGGTTGTTGCACTGTTCCAATCGGGGATGGAGGGTTAGCCTCCTTTGTGTTGCTGACATTGTTAGATTGCTGTCATTATTAAAAATTAAAAATGTACTGTTGAATAAGGTTTTTAATATCTAAAGTATAGTCATATTACACCATAGCAAACAGTTAAATCTCCAGTGATGTGTGTCCAGAACGGCTCTCGCTGGCGGTACGGATCTGGCTCAGTACCAGCACCTTGACATTTTACTCTGTGGTGTACCGGGACTTCTCCAAAGCTGCATGTACTCTCCTCTGCCGTCTCCACATCCTGTACTCTGGGTGCTACGTGACGATCACCTGTTCACGTTCTCGGAGAGAGACGAGTTGAAATAATGATTAATACAGTAACATTAGCCCTAATGCCTGCCGATAAACAAGGCAGCATGTAAATGTGGAGTAACAGTGGGGCTGGACAATAACAATAAAACAAATTTTCAATAAATTATTAATTTAATTCATTTGAATCATAGACAAATCAGCAATTATTTTTCTATTTAAATATTTATTTTGTTGAGGAAAAGAGACTGAAATCAGATTTTACCCAATGTTACTCATGCATATTTGTTGAAAAAAGATTTTGTCATAATTGTTTTGAATGTTCTGCGCTTAGATATGTGGAGTGTCCACTGTTTGCCATTAAGTGGCACATTTAAATGTCTCGTTTCTCTAACTTTCATTCAGAAGCAAAAATCAGCCATTAAACTTGAAAGAAACCACGATTTAACATTTAGTGTGATAATTATCAATATCCAATGATATAAAAAATGTTATTAACATTTCTGGCCATATTGTCTGCCCTTTTCCCACTTCAAGCATTGGTTATAGGTGGTGGCAGAAAAGTTTTACTAGAATGCAGGAAATGCAGTGTTTCAAGCTCAATTTTTTCAGGGGGAGGACCCCCAGACCCCAGATGGAATATTTATTCATAACAGTGTACAATTATTTTCACGTCATGTTCTTGCGAACCCAGTATCGTAATTCCTCATGTCTGGTGAGTTAAGTGTATCATCTTACCCCTAATCTGAGCTTCTTTCATCGGCTCACAAATTCCCAAATTCATCTTTCATCTTTGTTGTAACCCCCGAATGCATTTCAGGCACAGAAAATCTTCTTGCTTTAAACCCTGTGCCTACCTACTGACAAACTATTTTAAGTCCATAGAGCTCTTAAGGAATTAGACACAAAAAAGTGTGCTGGTCCTGTTAAACTTGATCCCTTCTTTCTAAAGTTAGCAACTGACTTCATTGCAGAGCCTCTATCTAATATCTTTAATTTAACATTTATTGAAAATGATATCCCCAAAGTATGGAAGTCAGCCCATGTTAGACCCCTACTAAAAGGGGGAGATCCCTCTATTTGAAACAACTATAGGCCTATTTTCAAGCTGTGTGTTTTAGTTGAGCTTCTTGAACGCTTGGTTGGTGAGCAGCTAAAGGAATTTTTAAATTAGGAAACAACAGAGGTCATAGGGAGGCTAGGCTGGAATGGTCCTCCCCAGCATTCAGCCCCGTCCCCTGCACCCCTGGGCAAGAGGACACCAGGTCCCTCCAGTCCAGGGCTTGTAGGAAGAGCCCCCTGCCTAGAAGAACACAAAACAAGTATGGTTCATCTGACCTGTTCCAAAGCATACTGAATGCCTCTAATGCTGACCTTCAAAACTTTGCCTATGGAAAGCAAGTGTCCTTTCCAAGTGATCAAGTCAGATAGAAAAATCAGGTACTAGATAATGTGGTGGATTCAGTGAAATTCATTGGAAAGCCAGGACTTAGTTATAGGTCAGTGAATGATGCAGCATATAAGCTAGAGGATTACATTACTGCAAAGCATGTGAAACATATTGTGATTTTGTGCTTTAGTTGGCTCCAGTTAGATAGCGCTAGATCGCTGGCCAACACCGACCAGTTGCTAACGCTATCTGGTGCAAAATACTATAGCTGTGTGGCTTTCTACATTACTTAACTAGCTAACGTGTATCAGTGTTATGACAAAGAAATTATGTAACAATGTGTTGAGGGATTCGTTTACGCTACACTTAAGCCGACTGTTATGCCAGGCAGGGACAGCCAGGTACTTTAGCACGCATCTGCCACTAGTTTTCTTTAAACGTAACGGAAATGATGTAACCGTAAAAAGCTAATGTGGAGCGATTTGTTTACTATCCCATAGTGATGCAGCCACGAGCAGCTAGCAAATGCTACAGTAGCTCGGACCCGCCGCTGTTTGCTTCGTAACGTTCAATTTAGATTTATTGCCTTTTACTGATGGGTACACAGCTTCTTTGCCTCTCAGTGGCTGTAACTAACACGACCCACATAATATACAACCCAGAGGAAGAGCCATTCACTATCACTAGTTACGGTAAAGTTACTTACTGCGGTCTAACCGTTATAAAGTGTGACACAGTCTTATAATATTCAATCCAGCTCACTACCTGTTTCATTACCGTCCAGTACATGTAGCTGTGCTGACATTGCTGAGCCTCCGGTGACAGATTCACAGATAGTAAAGATAGTTACTAAAAAGCAACAGGCAAGCTAACGATGTAGCACGTCGGCTAAATGCAGTAAATGTACCGTGATCATGTAACGAGCGTGGATTAGTTTATCCTGCACTGAATGAAGTAACGTTACGGCGCCGATGTTGATCTGCCTGTGAGACGGGAACCTTGAAGTAACCGAGCCTGAACAAGCCAAGGCCTGCATGCTGTCTTTCCTGCGTTTATTAAAGGATTTCTGTATGAAAGCAGTTGTGTTTCGGGTTCTGCTCGCTCATTACTTCAAGCGAGCACACGTACGAGCACACACCTGGTTGCAATCTTAAAACATCACCGCTAGTGGCCGCTGGAAACTACATAATGCCCCTTTAATGGCGCAGGACAACAACATAGGAGAAAGTAGAAGTAGTAGATTTAGTACAGTACAATGACATTACTTACTTTGGTCTAACTGAGCAAATGTACCTCGTTCATGTACACACTTGGTTACAATTTAAATACTGCACCGCTAGTGGCTGCTAAAAACTCGTAATTTATTTACTAATGATGTGTTCTCATCCATTGATAAAGGCCAACTCACAGGTTCTTTTTTATTGATCATTACTACTTCCTACTTGATAAGCTCTACTCTATTGGTCTAAATCAAAACGCTCTCCTTTGGTTTAGTGCCAGCATAATAGACATCAGTGTGTCCTCTTTCAGGGTTCTCAGTCTGATTATTTAATTGTTGAAAAAGCTGTTCCACAAGGTTTCACCTTTGTACTACATTTTTTTTGTTAATAATATGACTTACCATAAATTTGCACAAATGTTTTTTGGCAGTGGCAGCTTCTGCTTTACCGCCTCTCAACACATTTTCCTCACTCAAGGTCAATGATGCCGCACAATCTCTGTGCTCTACACTGAGCTTATGCCTGGATTGCCTGTGTTCTCTATCCACCAAGCCCGCTTGCCCGAACTAGTCCCACCCATGGCTGACTGATACTTTCCGTGAGCTGCACACTGATACTACTTTCCCTCTTCTCAACCAGCACCAGTGCTACCAAAAGTGCCTTCTATAATGACAGAATAAGCAGTGCCACTGACTTAATGAAATTATTTTCAACCTGTCTGCTGATAGCTTTACCTCCTTCTCCATAGGCAAAGTGGCGGCTTTAACTAGCCAATTCTCAAAGTCACTGAAAATTCACCGGTCTTCTCCTGCTCCGGTCACCTTCCCTCTGTGAGCACAGCACAGGAAAACTTACAATTCCTTAAATGTGTCTCTCTCGGGCAATGGTGCAAAGGGCTCGACACCAACATGTCGCAAGTCCTACTACATTATTTCCTCTGTTTCTCCATGTCAATGGCACTTCACTACCCTCATTTACCCTGATTCTACTACGGAGAGCGAGGTGTCAGAACTCCTGACCTGTAGCCATCCCTCTACATGCCCACTGGACCTGATTTCTACCAATTTCCTCCAAGCCATATATCCTACCATGATTCCCGCAATTACTTAGGTGATAAATACTACCTCACAGCATAACCTGTTTGATCCATATCAGTCCTGCTTCATTAGAGACTGTTGACTGTGACAAAAGCCCCAAGGTCAGATAAAGCTGCCGCCCAGTTCTTATCCTGTGGCCTTTGACATAGTCAGTCACAGGATCCTGCTATCCGAACTCTGCAATTGGCATCATGGGCAAAGTACTCCTGTGTTTCAAATCCTACCTCTCTGGGCGCTCATACGATGTGTTGTGGCAAAGACAACTGTCCTCCTCTCACTGCCTCTCCACAGGGATGCCTCAAGGCTCTGTGTTGGGGCCCCTTCTTTTCTCAATGTACATCACCTGACCGGGGCCCGATCATTCGCTCGCATGACTTCTCTTACCACTGTCATATGAGTCTACCTATCCTTCCCGCCAGACAGCCTCACCGTCTTGGCCATGGACTGTCGCTTGGACATATCGGCAAGGAAGAAGGTGTACCACCTTCAAATAAACTTCAACTGAACTCTTGTTCATTCCAGCCAAGCAATCTATCATTAATAACATCAAACTACAAACTGACTCCTCTACTATTACTCCACCCATTTTTCCATCCACTTAGAAAAATCAGGACCTACCTTACTCAGTATGCCACCCAACTTCTGGTACAGGCCATGCCGGTCTTCCAGCATGTGCAGTGAATCCCTGGTTTTTGATAACCGCAAAGGGTTTAATGTCACTCCATTACTCAACAACCTCCAATGGCTCCCCATGGAAATCAAAATCATGTGACACAGACCTGCCAAGATTAGGTAAATTAACCAGCTGATTTATACGGCATAAAAAGCGATGAGCTGGCATAATTATTTAGAAACCACAATCCATGAGTAAAATTTACAAATGAACATTAGATTTGATTGGAATATAATGAAAAATTATTGGTTACCCTTGACCATTAAAAACTGATTTTTTTGTGTGGGCGTTTAATGAACAGACACACGAAGTTCATTACAAATTTAATAACAAACTGGATAAAGTCATCAAGTTGATAAAAGAACTCCAGCACAGAGAAAAAAAACATTAAAACATTTCCAGCCGACAAAAGTTGCAGACAGCAGTCTGTGTCCGCGTAAGCATCGGCAGAACATCATTTATATCAAGCTTTATTACCTGCTGTAATCAGCTTGTTTTTGAGCAAAGGAGACCGACTTTGGCTCTGTGCAGAAACTTTCAGACTGATGAAAGCTTATAACAATAACTCTGGGCCCAGTGTTTAGCGGAACTCCATCAGCTGGTCGTTGTAAACACACTGCTGCACGCAGGCTGCCATTTCCCAGCAAAATATTAAATGTCGCCGTTCGACCTCAGGCCAACATTGACGAGACTTGTATGGTATTTGACTGTTGATTGTGGTTAATTGGTTTGCACTTTCGGAAAGTACTACCCCTTAATAAAGACTCTAAAAGTAAATTTAGACCCTGGTCTCTGCGGTGGAAATGCAGTGAGTTCCTCTGGTGGAAACAGCATACATAGTGACAACTGGGTCTGCACCCATCTGCCTAATCTCGATAATACAAGTTTATGTTTATTCTCTGCGCTCGTTCAACGAATGGTGTCTGGCTCTGCCATCCCTACACACAAACTAATGTCAGTCCTAGCTGTTCTCATCTGTCTCACCACGATGGTGAACCAAGCCATCAGAGCATCCCACTCTAACTTCAAGAAGCTCTTGAAAACTCATCTCTTCTGAGAACACTTCCTCTATAACACCTCTGACCTCTAACATACGCTTCTTACTCTTCTTCTTCTTCCTTATTACAATTCTCTGTAAGTGTTAATTACTCTTACTAGAATGTATCGCTGCTCCTACTAGTATCTGTTGTCACTTGTAGATCTCTTACTCCGAAAGCCCACTGACTCTGGCTGCGATGCATTACGGCTGGGCCACAGTTTTGTTTTGTCCTCTGCCTTGCATCCACCTCCACTGGAAGTATCTTAAAAGTGTGAACATTCAAATATTCGGTTGTTGGGTACACATTTTGAGAGTTAAATGTTTTTTTGCACACCTGACCTCCGCTCACAGCAGTGAACGTAATGCTCTAGTTTACATCAAAATGACGCTTCCAGCTGTGGGATAGAACTTTAAAGTGAAAGATGAAAACAGCAGTGTGGCAGTTATGGTGCACATTAATTTTACAATTGTTTAATTTCACTACAGACCAAAAAAAGTCAAATAGACTACATTTTAAAATTAATCAGTAGCCTAACCTAAACTGTAGGCTACAACAACATAATGAACACATTTAAATCAATATATTAGGCCGACTGAAGAAGAAGAAGAAGAAGAAAAGTTAAAAGTGAATTTGTTCTCCCTGCTGCCTTCTGGGAAGAGATATAGATGTTTCAGCTGCCCCAACAACAGACTGCAGAGGAGCTTTTCCTCCCCAAGTTTTCAGGCTCTCTTAAACTCTAATTCATCCTCAGGACTGATCCATTGAATATAGTTTGTTGTAACGTCCATGTTGATTCCACACACTGACTTAAGAGCACATAAGACATAAGACATAAGAGAACACACACTTAAGTCGGAAGAACTTGCTAAATGGGACCATCCCAGTTGCACATGAATACACTGCGAACACTGGCCAAAATCACCCAGAATCTGTCCAGTAACTATAATGAGTCTACCACTGAGATCAGAAATTTTGTGGTACAGCACTGGCTCATGGATTATTGAGTCCCTTACAGTAAACGTCTCCCTCGATGGACGATAGCGTTAAATTAGGTGAAGCCATTCGTTGGCAATGAAAAATATACAGTTACAATTTACTACGACCTACAATATACATGTATGCAAGAGAGTAGTGGAATAAAGGGGAGTTTTTTTTATACTTCCTGAACATTTGCAAACACGGTTTTCCTGTGCAATGAGGGATTATTAGAGATTAGACATTTCAGTTGGATCTTCAGATAATGTGGTTTAGATATAACTTGGATAAATGGTTTTCAACCTGTCTGATCGTTTAACTGCTCATATTTCTTGACCAGTTGGACTACTTTCTAGTTGCCATGTTCCAGATCTCAGCAACTAACTTGGTGATTAGAATGTCATCATAACCCAGAAATCATAGCTGAGGAGAGCAGAGCCATCACAGAGGGGGTGTGCATGACCACAGGGGAAAACTGTATAGCGAAATTAAGGTTGAATATGTGTTTTTCTCAGCTGACCAAATATCGTGTCCTGGACATGAGTTGTTTGGCTTCCACAGGGGGGTATGGCAGAACCTAAGTTAAAAAATAAGCTGGGTGGAATATGCTCACAATCCCCTGTATGTTTTAATCTATCCTCAAAGCACTGTAAATAAGAAAACACAATGTACATCTCTATTTGGGATGCCTATGTATCTCTCTCTCTCTCTAACACACACACACACACACACACACACACACACGCAGAAAGCAAAGAGAGTATAAATAAAGCCACTCCAACAACAAAGAAACAAATGTTGACTCAATGTTCTTTCCACTTAAATGCAATTCCCCTCCCTCTCGAGCTGTCGTTCCCTATACCACTGAATTATTTTGCTTGTGTGGACAATTGCTAAACACATCAGCCTGGCCTCCTCTGCAGAATCAATTCTGCATGCTTACAGCTGGAATTTTTCAATTTACACACCCTGAAAAACAATCCTGAATCACTCATCACTGCAGCATTGCTCGCACAGGTTGATTAATTGTCCTAAAAGCAATGCTTTCTGGATAATGTCCTGCTTATGCCAGGGAAATGGCACTGTTGATGGGAGCTTGTGTATTGCTAATATCCGGTCTGAATTTAATTTGGGCTCTAATAATCAGGGCCATCATGGCAGTGCACTGGAGGAGATTGAGACAGATACTGCTATCTCTTTCCTTTGGACCAACATGCTGAATGTAATAACATGTTATTAGGTGCAGCTGAAAGTAGGGATGCTTATGGATGGAACCGAAGGTAATGTCAGGATCAAGACCTGACCTTTTGGGGTATGACTGATATACAGTTTTGGAGGTTGATACTGATTATTTAAATCAAAGTTGCAATTCCATTAAAATTAATTGGAAGCCAGAATTAATGATGCAATTAATTACAAAGACCAGACACCACTGTAACCAACAAATCTTTGCATGTCTTACTTAAAGATCTCCTCCACTCAAATGTGTATTACTGACTTATCTAAGCAATGTTTATCACTAGAGAGGTGTTTTCACATTCCTCTAGTGAAGTTAGATTTGGTAACAAATTCGAAGGTTAGTCGCTGTCTAGCAAATCACACCAGCAAAGACAGTTTTACCAATGTTTCTACAGCGGTGACTGGTGCCGTACAACACTAAAACTAGGATTTGACAGCAGTATGATAATGGCATTCTGAGGATCATCCAGTCGACAGATACATTTGTACATTAGATTTTTCCGTAGAGCCTGGAAAGTTTGACTCTTGACAAAACAAGTCACTTGCACAATAACACCTAGGTATTTAAAGCAGCATACAGTCGTCATAGGCAACTTGATCTTTGCGCCCCAGGCATTTTGTTTTATTACAAATACATAGCACTTGCCCTGACAGATAAAACTCTGGAAAGCTGAGGTCCTTCTACCCTTTTCGTTTTACATTTCACACTCTTTTTTTTTAGCATTGTATTGCACATCATATTTCAACCCCATAATCATAACGTTTAGCAGCTGTTGAAATCCAGCACTGCTAGGAGAAACAGTAGCCAGATCATCAGCATACATAAGCCAGTGCAGATTTCAGGGATTTCATTAGGGATTTCAGGTGCGAAATGGGCTCTGTGGCAGGAGCCGGCTCACAGCGCCAACTCGTTCACATCACTACTGGCTCAGTCGCTCTCTCCCTGTCTGTGCCTGCACTCTGAACTTCAGTTGTGTATGAGTTTGGACCTCTCGTTGCCTCTCCATCGGCCTTCTTCTCTTTCTCCCCATTTTGTTTTGGAAAATTACTAGCTATAAACTGTTTTGTTTTTGGAAAACGGTAAGAGCTAATTGCATTGTTTTACGCATATCATCTTGTGTGTGTGCAGGGTTAGAGTGACAAAGCGAGTGGAGAAGATAAAGTACTACTTTTAACCACATTGACTAACACAATACCCGTGCTGGAGGGGCACCTAAACAGCCTTAAGATAATTTTGCACTCGCACAAATAAGACCATGTGAAAATTGAACTTACACACTCTCAAAAATGGTCTCATATGTTTGAATAATTTTCTCAGTTAGGAGGAAAGAGTTGTGAAGAGACATTAAATGACATCTCTTTAAAGGAACTTCAAGATCATGGATGTGCGATTTTGGCAGGTAGGTTTTTAATGTAGGTAACAGTCTTGCTTACTCCTGGTGATGATCTGGGCTCTCTCAGTGGTTCCACCGAAAACTTCAATTCCTCTAAGTACTCCTTCAGGTAATAGTCCAATGCCTCAGTGCCAGTTTGGACTTTTAAGTGGAGAGAGCCATCAGGCCCAACACCAGTGCCAGCACCAATGCTAGCTGCAGAGGAGTGGCAGCAGAGTGGAGGGGTGTGACGAGATCTCGTGCCATGAGATATTGCGATATTAAAATGATTTTTCTTGTCGAGTTGAGAAGCTGTCTCACAATATCAGAGCTGCCAACTCTCACGCACTGAGCGTGAGACTCACGGTATTGACTTTTTACACACACTCACACAATGCATACATTTTGTAACGTGGTGAAAAACCAGACGGCAACCTCCAGCTCTCACTTCCAATGCAACCAGGAAGTAACTAAAAACTGCAATTCATCGAGTGGCCACTTGGGGCTGGTTACAAAAGGGCGTCAATTTACATTGACCTCCATGTTAAAATGCCCAACTTTACAGCAGAATAAAACATGTTTACAACCTGGAACAAAAGATGGTTTTAGTGTATATTGCTAATTTTGCCCTTCATGACAACTCTGAAGGGGGTGAAATTTTTATAACTCACCAGTTTAAATTATATTAAGCCTTAAAGTTCTGTGTTTTTTAGGTGCGTGGTCGATTTTATTGACAGGTGGCTGCTGCATCTATCACTGTGAGCACTTGGTCCGCCGTCTCTTAGCGTCCAAAACAGTCACAGTGCTCTGCATCTGTGCTGTTTGAGCCTTTTGGACATTTCTTCATGCAAATACCGGATGAATAAAGGCAGGCTGTGCGGTTAATAGTTCTGGTATTTTATTTATGTGTTAACATTAATTATCAGGTTTTGGTGTCTACATCCATAAATTTTTAGTTTACCTCGCTAATCTAATTAGCAGCTTGGAGAGACCCAAAGCTGTCCTTATGATTCTAAGTGAAAGGAAGTGTGGGCTTACCCCAGAGTCAAAGAGAAGTCAGTGAAGTTGGAAGGCAATGGCCCAGCTCGTCTTTTAGCTGACGTAATGGTCAATATTAAACTTTCCAATCAAGCAAAGTTAGATTTAGTTTTGTACTTGAACTGTTTAGTTGGATACTACTAACTGTCGGATACAATCAGTTATTACAATTAGAAGTCACATTCCTTGAGATTTAGCAAAACGTATATGGTGCTAACCGCACAGATTTTGCGAAGCACAGTGATCAAACTCAGTAGGGAGATCAAACTCTTCACTGAAAAGGACTTTAAGAGGTAGATTCATATTTCGGCAAGATGTTGAAGGCTACCAACTGAAACTTGCATCCACCTTTTTTGTTAACAAATATAAGTGTTATCTCCCACGAGCAGAACTCTGTAGCTGTGGTGAAGACAGGTAGCTAGGCTGTAACTAGGGGATGTTTCTGAGTGTAATTAGGTGTGTGACAGCTGCGTCTGAGTTTGTGGAATTAGAATCTGTGATGTCAAGTACTACAGTTCAATAAGAAATATAAAAGATCTTAATAATAAATATACATAGAGCTGACTTGAGTGGTCAACAGGGGTCTAGCGGTATTGCACATTGCCATTCAGCATAGGTTATTACTGCACAGTGTCCAGCAGGAAGATTAATATTGCACACATGAATGAACAGTGTATTTCATATTGTCACCATAATTATTATCACTTGTCAGAGAGGTTATCATGCAGAGGTGATCTCAGAGTTCAGTATGTTTATGGCAGTTGGTAAAAAACTGTTTGTACTGTCAGTAACTCTGTACCCTTCATGTCTCTCATGTGCCAGCGCTGCGGATTGCAGAGCACATCCAGATGAAACACCGTCCAGCTCTACAGGAAATAACCGTCCCAGCTTCCAGCCTGGCTCTTTCAGATCCTGCACATTACTGCTTGCACCTGAACACTGCTGATGTCAAATTATGACACTGGGTTCGTATCAGCAGGTTCTATCATTATAATAACAGCAAGTCATACAAAACTACTTTTCCATTTTTAACATTTTTATATTGATACTTTCATGAATGCAATATATATTTAAACTGTTAAACTAATGCTTGTGTATTCGGAATAATTTGTTTCATAAAATTGATCAGACTAATAAAAATAAATCAGTTTTCTATGTTAATTGTAAATAGTGTGATCTTAACATAACATATTATAACAGAAACCAAAGAATTACCTGCACCCTGAATAGTTTTGAAGCCAACAAGGTATTTATTGCAACCTCTGAGAAGCTTTAGATGCCCCTATTTACCACAGCTGCATTCAGTCAGCTCTGAGACTTTTGAGTATCGTCACAATTAATGACACCACCTATTTAGATTCATAACTACTTCATTACTACTATTACGTTGATTGTTTCATCACTTACCCACAGGTTAGTTTGGATGTTCACAATTTTTTATGTGTTTAAACTAGACTTATATCAGAGCAGCAAAGAAGGCAGTCTTCAACAACAGCAGGCTCGGGTACTGAATGTATGGCTGCTTATTTATCTTTAAGTGTAAGGTAGAAAGTGACTCCAGCACAGAGAAATACACTGCATGATCACATTTCATTTGAAACATGAAGCATGTTTTGGGAGTATTTTCACTTTTCAACTGATACTAAACTTATCTAATTTATCAAAAGTTCAGTTTTAATATTTGATGTTTTATCTGTGTTGTATGTTTAGCATGTCTGTGGAATTGACACACCCAGTGTGAAATATAAGATTTTCAGACAGTAGAAAAGACAAAATGAGCTAAAATGGACATAAAACACACATAGACAGAATTGAAAACTAAAAGTAAATAAAAGGGGAGAAGTCCTTTCCACATCAGTGCACCCCATCAGAAACAGACGTCAACAGCTTTGAGGATGCTTCACAGGTCTCTGCAGCTCACTGGGCACCAGGTCTCACGTGATCCACATTGAGTATGGGAGGAAAATTAATGTGTAATAAATGATGCAGGTAATGAAAAATATGAAGGAAACTATACCAATGCATCTTTAAAACAACAGGATATCTGGAAAACTTCATATTCTTCAGTAATTTAAAAAATGAAACCATCTTTTAGTATTCTGGACTCATTACACAAAGTGAAATATTTCAAGCCCTTTTTAAAAAAAAAAATATTGATGAGCTCAAAACTCTAGTCTCTCAAAATGTACGGAGCCTTTAATCTCTCAGTCTGGTTCGGCTGCTCACAATGAACTTTTCCACGATGTTCTAATTTTTTGAGATGCACCTCTAATAGATCACTTTATCTTGACAATACCGTTATGTCAGATGTGGGACAAATGGAACAAGGGAGCAACACCTCAAAATGACAGTCAATAACAATAGTCTACAGTATTTTTTGTTGTCCTCTGAAGACATACAAGTTAATAGCTGTCTAATGTTGTTTGGGGCTTGCCACCACCTCTGTGCCATGTTTTCTACCGTTTCCCCTCCCTGCGGCTCCCTGTGTGTGTGGTTGTGAGCGTGTCGCTGTGGCGTCCTCTCTCCTGGCTGTTCTTCTCCGGCAGCAGCTCTCACCTGTGGCTCATCCTGCAATCGACCTCCTCAGTGAAATACACCGGCTCTTCACCCGCCCCGCGCCACTTCCTCAGTAAACCTTCAGTGGTAACTACACTGTGGCCGATTTGAAATCTTTTGAACAGAACTTTGACAGAACAGAACAGCGGTTAACTGTTTTTGTCTCTGCCTGCCATAATCCTTGCCTGGTTGAGGACGCAGCTTGCCTGCCTGCTTTTACTTGTTTGAGATAAAGATCTTGTGACAAATATAAAACTTTTCTCTATCAGCATATTACTCAAATAAAAAAAATCAAGCGGTGTGGAGCGCAGCAGCAACAACAGTTAATGTTACAGCTTACGTTTTGGAATCTAAATAGCTAACATTACCATCATCTGAAACTTAAACTAATAGGAATCTAACGCTAGCTTATTGATTTTGATTAATATCATGATCAAGTGGTGTCATAATAAACGGCTCAACGTTTGAGAACACTGATTCATGGTAAGTGTTAATGTTAAATCCCGAAATGTCTCTGCAAAATCTATAGTTGCAAATAAACACATTTATATATTAAAAAGTGTTGACGCACTTTAAACCTGGTGTAGTGTAACCTCATTAAGGATAAATACTTATTTAAAGTGTTGTATACTTTCAGGTTAACTTACTACAAGTGGTGGCTGGTAATAATTCCATTGTCCATGTTTACGTTGATACCAATACCATACAAGTGCGTGTAGCAATGTTGTTTTTATATGGAGCAATGTAAACTGAAGTTCAGGAACAGGACCACGCCTCCCTCACTCATCCTACCACCCGCTCTTCATTCAATACCTCCAATCAACCACCCGTTACCCACTGATTTCATCCACCTGTGCTTCTCAAATCCAGCACAAGCACTTACGTATACAAGCTGTCTAACCCGTTTTCTCTCGTTTCTCAGTTCTCACATCCCTCCCACCCAAACCCAGCTTGTTCACCTCTTTTAATGGGCAGCACTGCGGCCTCACAGC